>JAUEKR010010012.1:0-11315 GCA_031762895.1 Corambe burchi
GGGTTTGGACATTCCAGTAGATGGTGTTCGACCGACTCCTCTCGCTGAAAACAGTGTGGACAGATTGGTGAGTGGTCAATGCTGGTAGGAAATACATATAGCTTTAAGCAGCATAAAGAAATGCTTTGAGCAAGGCCATATTGAAGTTGGAAATTTTTCAGTTCTTGGTAACTTGTTAGGCAGATAGTAATTACTCTAGACCTATATATTTAACACTTAACAAACAATAAAGAAGTTTCCAATCGCTTGAAGCAAGTTTCACTAGATAAGGCTACTTTCGTTCCTTACTAAATAACAATTAACAAGTTACTGAAAACTGGAACAATTCCAGCTTCCCCATGGCCAAGGCTTAATAATACTAATGATAGTGGAAATGCTTTAAGTAAGAGTCAATATAACAATATAATATTATATATACAATATAAAATGAAAAACAAAAGAGTCAACTCTTTATAAACGATATCAGGGATAAATATTCCCTTATTTTATTTAGTTATAAAATGGGGAATTGTTACTACTCATACAAAATAATATACAAGGGGATAATGATACATATTATGGAATGGCATAGAAGATGTGGTTTGATAGAAAACAAAGTAAGCCCCTTCTTTTACTATGGTAAACAGTGTACTAATGACCATTTGAATATAGATGTAAACAATTTCAAATCATACACAATTATTCTGCCATTCAAAATAAGAAGAAAAAAAAACCCAGAGCAACATAATGGAATCTGCTAAAAATCTAAAACAGTCATATGTATCTATTTTTTAAAAGACTTCTTCATCTTATTCTTTCACAAAGACAACTGAGTCACTTAATTAAAAAGGTTGAGAATGGCAATTGATGTATATCTCAATAATCACTTATATTTAGTATAAATGGTGGTCTTATTATCAATTAAGTTCATATGAGTATATCTTTGACGGATTGAAAAGTGCTCACCATCATTATAGTTACCAATGGTAATGGTAATGTTCCTTAGTTAGATTACCCAAGGATAAAATTAATGGAAATAGCTGCTATCAACATTAGAAATTATGATGTATAAAAATGCATCTTCTATACAAATAGGTTAATTCACTAAGTCAGTGGAACTGACAAAAATGATGGGCAGTGTTCAGATTTGCCTTGAATCGAAGAAAGAGAGATCAATCCTACATGCTTAATTACAGTTAAGAATACAATTTTTTTTTAAATGATCACCAATAAATCTACTGCATCACAGATGATAAAAAACAATTCTATAAATGAATATCATAAATGAGAATTATGCTTTGTTAGTAAACCAGGAAATAATATAAAGGAATATTATTTAAAAATAGGATATTATGAAATTTATTTGATTATAACAATGTTATGTAATAGTTATGAGAGTTAATAGACATAATTATACTGTCTTGATATGTGAAGAGAATTGCAACAATGTTATTAGATAATAAAATAGTACAGTAGCATTAACTATGATAACTATGATAATTATTATTTAACATCTCTCTATATGAAGGGAGGTAATTTTAAGATACATAACACTATAATATGTATATATTATATACCTATATGGAATGACTAGCTACTTGTAATGGATCAATATTGTTATATGATATGTTTGGCATAAATATATATATATATATGGCATGACAAATAATGATAAATGCAGCAGAAACATAAATCTGCTTCTAAAGACGGAAAAGAATCCACAATTTGAATATTTATGAATTTATAAAGCCTAAAACTAATTAATTTAGATGATTTTCTTTACAAATGTAGTTGGAAAATTTAAAAAAAAGTGTTTCAATTAGAGGTATAGAGCTCTATGCTCAAAATTTAGGGGGGGGGGGAACAAAAAAAAACCAAAACCAAAAACAAAACATCTGATATTGCATCATAAAATAATATACATTAACTACTAGCATGAGGAATTTGCATGCATAAAACAGTATAAAACAAATTTGGAACATCATAAATGACAAAATTACTGGTAAGATGAGCAAAATATCAATATGCCAATTTTTGGTGTTGAGGAAAAAAATGTATTGCAAGAAGGACGGATGAATAAAATAAGAAAATTCATCAAAATAAAAGGAAACAAATACAACATAATCAAATAGCATATAATACAGCACAAAGTGTGAGATGAGCATATATCATAATATTCAAATGAAACTCTCAGATTCCATACATAATAATATTTTCTATAATGAAATTCAATCACAAGTTTTGGAAGGATAAGTTTAAAAAACATTAAAACTGAAATAAAATATCATTACGGACGGAATTGGTAAAAAAATTAAAACCAATACTTATGAGCAATGGGATGATCACAGACATTATGAATTCTTAATAATAAAAAATAAAAAAATAAAAAAACATAAAACATATCATTTCAGCAGCGAGTGATAAAAGAAAATTGTTTTGATCAATGTAACATTTAAGGATACATTCTAAGATTCACTTAAAAACAACAAAATAGCTGGTACCATTGTCATATTAATATGATAACATTACATTTCTGTCAACTTATAGCATGTCAGCAAAGGAAAGATTTTTAATTATTCAAAAAAATAAAAGCAAGAAAATGTTAATATTGATGAATTATAAATAAGTATAGATTCATTATATATTTTTTAAAATATAACTATCACATATTATTTAATATCAAATAAATAAGAAAATAATTAAAACAATTCCAATATCATATCTTCTTCTGTTTGATAGAGATGTATAAAACAAAGATTGGCGAAAGGCGAAATTGGATTGAAAACTTGATGATACAGAAGAAGAAATTTAATGGAAAACTGTAATACATTTTCATATATTATATACATCAGTTATCACTACTGATTTCATATCTTTTTTTATCCATAATCAAAAAGGCACAAACCGTAACATTTTGAGATCTCTACATAAAATGCACTGGAAGACATTATCATAATATTTGGTAAATTAAAAATAAATTATTATAAACATAAAATAACACAGCTTACAACTTTAATTATTTTGGTGTTTTTTCAGTGAAGAAGGCTAAAAAACAATGTCACAAATTGAATTCTCAAATCATCTTAAATCAGTTGATTATAAAACTTACAATAAATGTAAAATATTATCAATAATTCATTTTTTTAAAGCTGTAAATAATAGATAGAAACAAAAAGTTTCCTTTTTTTAAATAGATACACTGAAAAAAGAAATGATTTACAAAGGCAAAATAAAAAAATAAAAATATAATCATCTTATAATATCTTTACATCAACACTTCATACCTTCAATAACATTTTAACTGTATAGCCGATCATTAACAAAATGATGTAATTAATATTAACAACAAAAAAAATCCAAACACGCATTATTCAAGCAAAACTATAAGAAAAGAAAAAGCAAATCAGTAACTCATTATTAAAAAAAAACAAAAATAATCACACATCAATAATGACAGACAAAAACTTCATTAAAGCACAATTTAACATATTATATTAGTGTGATTTGAATTAACATTAACTGTCATGAGACAAAAACACATGCCATTAATGAATCATGTAAATGAATTTTATCTACAGTCCTGCACAAATTCCTCGTAACCTACAGTCAAATAAGCTTGTTGAGGGGTTACAAAAAGGATGGCTACATCCGAATTTCACAACAACCATCGTACTTTGTATTGATGTATATATGAGCCTTTACATCAATAAACGATCGCTACATCTGAAAATTATTGCTATAAGTAAACTAAACTGCATTACTCTTTCACATGGATTGCTCTTCCCCAATTCAATGTCTTGATTTTATTTATTTACAATTAATACAATTCTGTTCATATATTTCTCCTTTCCAAGATTATTTATCAATAATTCCTATGTACTAGCATGGACGAGGAATATGTGCAGGTCTGAATATATAATAGTTAAAGTATCATTCATGGCCACAACTCTTATATGAATATAATAGAAAATGTTACATGAGAACAAAACACATCATATCAAGCATGCATAACCATTGCAAAATATTCACCTTCATCATAAACTTTATACAAGAATGGAATGCAAACAAAAAAAAATGAACAAAAACTGAAAAGATAATAATTTAACCAAGAAGGTATATAAACGGAGAGGTGACTTAGCATGTATATTCCCAATGACAATAGCAATAAAAATATGTGAATTCAATTTAAGTAGAAAGCTTGAAGGTTTTGGCAAAACATAGATAAACATGGTCGTTTTTTAGGATTTATGTAATGTAGTTAATAGACGAAAAAAGGAATAAAAAACGTTTAAAGAGCATCAGCATTAAAAAGATGTGATAAATCACATTTCTATTATTTACATTGTAAGATTTAGCATTTTGATATTACTAACTATGCTTGAGTACTTCTCTAAAATTTTATGGATTTTCAAGGAAAAAAATACACACATTTGAGAATATCACTCGGATTTTAGTTAATTGTTAACAGCGCAATCTTAATCCAATGTCACCTCTCTATTTATAGACTTTCTTATCTGATATAACCCAGAAACAATAAAGACGCACCTCCTCGTAGTCAGCATCAACAATATAATTTCTACATTACTCCAAACACCGGGTAACACCATTCTGCTACCAAATCACAAATCAAAATCATCGCTATAACAGTCGCCGATATTCTGATACAAACTGTAACCCCCTGAAATCCTGGGCATAATCACGCTGCCATCCTCGTTACTTTGTTTCCCGTTAACGGCGTTGTATCGAGATCCTGATTCCAAATTCAATCCATCGCCTCCATCGTCGCTCCCAGCAACTTGAATACTTGAGTTATAGTTGTTTGTGCCGTTGTTGTTAATGGTGTTGATATTGTTGTTGCTACCATTGTTGTTAGTATTAGCGCCATTGAAACTGCCCCTTCCGAAATTGGCCGGGGGGTCAATGTGGGAAGACCAAGAGCCTGTCATGTCATTTGGATCCCAGGCTGAGTCTAGACTATTGCCCAATCCACTCGTTGCGACTGTGTGGTCCACAGGGGACATAACTCCGGATTTCTGATGGGAAAAAAGGCAAATTTATCTTTTTTTTTAAACATTATTAAGTAATCTATAAATAAACATCAAAATTAAGCAGGCATTTCCATTCTGAAGTAGGTACCAAACATGGCTCTTATATACTAAGGCTGATGATGGTATATAATATGTAGCTAATTTTACTTTTTTCATTTTGATAATTAAATCACATGCAATATTTGTTGATTAATATCATTTTAAACTGAAATGTTAACACTGGCAATGATAATTACAATTGCTACTTATATAACAATATCTACTACTATACTATTATTACTTCTCATCCTATTGCTACTACTGATAATTTACTAATAGTATTCTCATCCCACTATCACAACTTCATTTGCTCAAAACTAGTATACATATTGATCTATTCAAATATATATAAACTCCTTTAGAGCACATTAATTAATTATATGGATACCTCTACTTACTATTACAATTGTTATCGTACTTAATTCCATAGAAAAAGTAGTTCCGACTACTTACACTATATAACTACTGTACTTAAATTATTATATCTATATATTATGCTTGCATTGGTATATCATCAGAATGTTTATAGAATACTGTTCATTCACATAAAGTTACTAACATCATTATTTCTACTCTTATTATTATCGTTATTATTATTAGCAATTCCATTAAACTATTTATTTCTACTAACAGCATCAAAGTAAACACTAGGTATTTAGAGCAATGTTTTTAAATATTGTTAATTCTAAAAGCAAATATTTTTTATTTGTGAGATGTTAGCGTTTTTTAAATTAATAAGGATATTGTCAGAATACTAGAATGAAACGCCTTTCAGGCAATTATTCTGTATGCTCCACTAAGAGTTGAGATGGTATTGGAATGAACAGGCCTGTCGAAGACTCCTTTGTAAAGCGATTTGAGCATTTAAAAAATAAGTGGAATAGTGCTATCTAAATGTTCACTTTAATGCAATCTCAATATATCGAAATAAAATAGATGCAATGAGTGGATTCCGCATAAGTTTAAGATAAAATGTTTGAGACAAGGAAAAAAAGTAAATTGGAAGCACAGTCGACTTCACTTATAGCAAACTCAGTTGTAGCAATTTTTGGATGTAGCGACCCTTTTTTCATGGTACGGCCCTTTATACATCAAAATAAAATACAACGGTTGAAGTGAACATTGGATGTAGTGATCCTTTTTCTGGCCTCCAAGTGACATTGGAACAAGCGTAGCTGATTGTATAAGGGACAAGACAAGAAGTTCGTTAAAGGTAAGTATTCATCTAAAGTGAGTTTACCTCATGTAAATTCTACTGTAGTTGTAAACTTAACTACCAACATTAACTAAATATGTTTCAAAACACACAAACACACACACGCATTTAGCTAAACCACTAAAAAATCAAGAAAAAATATGACTGACTGACTGACACTGAAACTATTACAGAAACACGGCCAAATTCAATGATGATATTTCTTAAATATTGTTAATTCTAAAAGCAAAGATTTTTTGTTTGTGAGATGTTAGCTTCTAAAAAAAATAATGATCAGATTATTAAAACCCTACAATTTGTAAAGAAAGCATCAAATTACTCCAAATCTTAATTAGTCAAATCAATAAATGAAAATGCAATTAATAGGATACTGGAGCATGTTCCTGTGTTCTATTAAAAAAGCGTACTATTGAAATCATTAAAAATAAGGGTTAATAACGTTTTCAATATAAATTCACACATATTAAGATTCACAATTCACTACAATATTTCAGCTGAAAATAACACTAAACTATAAATTCAAAACGCAAAAACATGTCAAATCAAAGTGTATAAAGTATAGAAATGATTTCATACATTATATCAAGCACTAATTTTAACAATAACGTTGTATTCTAGAAGATAAGTAGGGGTTTTATTTTTATTTCTCTACAAGTCGATGTATATGTCCAATAAGTATCCCATATTCAACCATTTTTTATTTCAATTTATGATTATAACAAGATACAATTTTGGTATTAAATTACAGTTTGCTCAAGAATTAATATTTCATTGATGTTTTACAATGGTTTAACACTTCTGACTTAAAATTGAGATTAATTGTTGGTTATCACTAAGAAATATGACATCTTTATTTAGCACAAATTTTCCAGAATTTCTGAATTATGAACAAATATGAATACTTAAGATATAAATTATAATAATTTTAATTGTAAAATAAAAAAGCACATAATAAGACATGTTTCATGCTCAATACAAAAATACCATTTTAATAATTAGTGTACTACAAAAACAAGTCACTTAGAGGAAAAGATATCTATTAATTCATAATTAAGTATTCACTAAAGAATTGCTTATAATGTGTACATAATATGAATTTTAATTATGTTTTTAATTGGTTAATATGATTGTATGTTTTAGGCATTAGATATCATGTAAATCACTTAGAGCTGGGGTTTTGTTTCTAGATAAGACACTTTATTAAGTGTTAATTATTATTATTATTAAAAAGATAATGATGGCCGATAGTGAAGTGAACAGACTTCAATACGACAAAATATAGAAAAAGCCACCGAAATGTTTTCCAAAAAGTCCATTTCTGTTTAACTCTTATATTTAACACTCATTCCTACCTTTTTCCGTAGTATAAGCACACATTTAAATATATATCTTTACTGTTGATAAATCAATCTTTCGGACGAAATTAATTGTACCCAATTCATCTAATCAGATATGGTAAAAATAATAAATGTATTAGTTGTTTCTTGGAGGGTTAATAAAAAAAAAATACAATCATATCTAAATGTGTCCATAATATCATATAATGTGTATCTATTTATCTATCTAGCTATCTATCTATATCAATGGTCTAAATTTGCTACAACAAAGTAAAATAATTGCGATTATGGAGAAAGATTACAATAAATTACACAATCTAGGCTCCAGGATGCATCATCACTGAAATAAAAATAAGAGGAACGGTGAAATTTGTTTGATTTCTTGGGTTTTATTCTTTTCTTTTTTTCTCTACTCATTACGACAATAAACTCACAATTATACTAAAAATTCCTTACATATGAAAATCAATATAAATATACTTGTCCTTAACAGATATTGGTTTGGAAAACCACGAGGACATATCTAAGAATGAAATTTGTCTAGCTTCATTGGATAATTCAATGTATTGAATGTATGGTATGTATTACCGTTTTATATGATACGGCTTATGGAATGCATAAAATATCTCAAACAATTACTGTTATTAATATGTTGACAATACCAAGATACTCTTTTAGCGGTGATAGTCATGGTTAGGCCTAAATTTCCAATAAATGAGATCTCTGTCGCTATTAAAATAGACATTCTCATAATGCAGATCATTGTAAAGTAAAGATAAAAGTAAAGATTGTTCTTATATAGGTATCACACTTATCACCAAAGTCTCAAGGCGCTTTACATCTTGTTTACTCCCCCAGCCAACAGCAAACATTAAGCACTGATGAGACATTCGCCTGTTAGGCGTGTTATAATTGTTTTTTGGACAAGAAAACTGTCTTAACGGCAAGGTACTCGATTTCACCAGAAGTCAGTGAGGCAATCAACGCCAATTTTCTTGCCCAAGGAAAAAATGCCTAAGCGGGCGGGAATCGAACCCGGAATCATTGCCATAGCAACCACAGCAATTCAACGCACCTACCAACTGAGCTAATCAAGTCGCCAGTATGTAACATAACTTTGCAAAGCTTGAGATGGAACTAAATTCAAACTTACTGTTGGAATCCGACTCAAAATAAGTGTATGCAGTTGACTCAAAACAACTAACTGCAGCTATATAGAAAACCCCTGTAATGATTAGTTGTCAAATATCATGACAAAAATGACCTTAAAATTGATGGCACAAATTAGTAACACACTGTGTAACACACAGTGTGTTACTAACACACTGTGTTAAATACACAGTTTTTGGTGGATATGATAGGGGAAATGGTTGGGAGGGGTAATCAAAGAAACACACACACACACACGCCAGCTTTAAGGTGCAGGGAGTGTAGTAGTGAATTGTGTGACAAGGCAAACGGCATTCACAAAAATGAAATCTACTACCATTCAGATGCGTCCTGTTATATACAAAATGTCCACAGCATCTTCCAATTAAGTGTGAGAGGGAGTAGAAGAAGAAGGAGGAGGAGGAGGAGGAGGAGCAGAGTGATAACGATAGAGGTGTGATTGCCAATGAGGATAAAGATGAGGAGGATAAAGAGGGTACTGATACGGAGAATGTTGTTTTGACTGTGGTGGATGTAGCGATTGTGGTTGCGGTTGCGGTATATTATAATGTTGATGCTGATTGGGAGGAATGCGCATGAAAACTGGAACAAAAGTTGCTTGGTCCTGGGGATGGGAAGGGAAATACGGAAATGAGTGACAAGGGGAAAATGAAAAAAAGAAGGAAGAGATGAAATAAAGATTCAACAAAAGGATAGAATTTAAATAATGGTATTAGTAATCTGCGATCTAGTCACAGTAATCAAGAGATCCTATTTTGGAAAATTTAAAAGTGACAATCTAAAAAAAAATGTATGACATTGACAATCCGTCAATAATCTAATAATTTGCATTCAAATTAAAGTCTGAGTTTTGATTCATTTTGATTTGTATAATAAAACTCCAACGATTCATCTCTAAACAGCTCAGTTTCAAATAATTGATCGATACAGCTAGTAGTAGTAACATTAGAATGAAAAAAAAAGCTTTAACAAAGAATATGAATCAGTTTTGGTGGATGATTAATAATATGTCAAGGTGAATAGGAATCATTTAATTTAATGCATACTAAGGTTATACATGCATGATTCATTATTTGATTGCTTCAGTTTAACATACCCAAAACGCATTTGATAGAATATGATGTGGAAAGCAGTCGGATGATATAAAAGACAATATCAAGTCTAAAAGGGAACAGCATAAAGATTAATAATTGGTGAATGTTAGAGAACATAAAGATAGATATATCTAATTTTCAAATGCTTAAACTAAGATAAACTTTACAGTAATCAATTCAATATTTTTGATGCTTCATTGTTCTTTTTTCTGGCTTTTTTATATTATTTTTTATTTAGGAATAGTAACATCATATTAACTGATTTTAGATAAGGGTGAGTCAGTCAGTCATATATCTACTTTAAAAAAAATATAAGCACATATGTCTGACATACTTATTCACCATAAGAAAACTTTATCGCAACAGTGTCAATATAATTCCTCATCAATGCTCTATTCAGCCCAAACACCCCCCTCTCCCCCCCCCCAAAAAAAAAACTATTACAAGTATATATTTGTTTAAATCATAAGAAAAAAAGATTTATTCAGCAAATAAATAATTTTTTAGATATATTGTAACTTTAATTATGAGAGATCTACATCCGGAATAGCAATATAAAATACAGTTCACCTTTCAAATAATGTCATAACCCAAAACAATAAAAAATAATATCTTTATTCAGAGGAAGTGTCTTCAACAGGAGGTTGCACTCTATATTCTAAATAATATAAAGTTAATTATATCTTGAAATCCCTTATCAAGTCTATAACCGTTGAACAATGTAAAATGATAAGTCTTGTAGCCATCTAAACTCTCTCCAGGGCTGCCAACCTCAAAAACAAATAATTAAGGATCCATGTCGTCAAAAGTAGGGATTTGGGGTAAAATTTCAGGATCCTACTGCAGAATCGCAAATTGCTGAACAATAAGTAGTAAAAACTATGTTATGTCATAAAAATTACAGTACAATTTTCTTATTTAAGTAAATATCCCAATCATCATTCGACGATTACCATAATAATATGCCTTTTAGACTTATACCTCTATACAAGTCACAGTTTAAGCTAATAAAGATGTTAAAAACGCTTATCAGAACTGGACTGAGAGAATAAAGAACATTGATGTTTTAGTACCATTTTTCAAGTACCTCATAAAATTCAGGGTTTTCAGACAAAATTCAGGAATTCAGGATTGGAGGCTAGATTTCAGGATACCTCAAAAATTTCAGGAAGTTGGCAGCCCTGTCACTCACTCACCTCACATAGGATTGGATAATAAATACAGTAAAGCCTCTGTAATTGAGAGATCTAGCAAATTGGCATGAAAACTTAGCCAACTAATTGGTTAAAACAGTCACTTTTATTTACCACTATAATCAGGAAATTCAAGTAATTGGAATAAATTTCTAGTTCACACAGGCATCCCAATTAGCAGGGTATTAATCTCTCCTGAAGAAGACCCATTCCAGCTATATTTCTCATAATATGTGATT
>JAUEKR010010123.1:0-11314 GCA_031762895.1 Corambe burchi
CTACTACTACTACTACTACTACTACTTCTACTACTACTAGTACTACTACTACTACTACTACTACTACTACTACTACTACTACTACTACTACTACTACTACTACTTATACCACTGATTCTATCCTACTAGAGAAGATGATGCATGAAGTCCGATTTTACGTCCATGTAACCACAAGGTGCCTCAATGCCTCGTCTCCTTTAATGAGACCATATATCCCGCTGGGGCGAAGGGATGGGTGGGCGCCATGGATGAAATTCCTCACGGCGATATTCTATATTTATTTTCGTAGTTAACCGTTCACAACGCAAACAGCATTCAATAACATAAATTAGCATATTATTATGGTTTGTAAATACTCTGCCAAATAATTGATCAACGATAACTATGAATGATACATCGATGAAAACTACATAGATAGTTTTAGCGATGTCGTGTTTTTTTATTTATTTGGCTGGAGGTGACAGGGGGTTAAGGATCTTTACCTTTGAAGTTCAAAATATTCGTTCGATTTAAAATTATTGTATTTCATCTATAGTGTTCACCGAAGAAGAATAGATCGTTACATCCAAAAGTTGCTGCAACCGAATTTGCAACTGAAGTCGGCTGTGTTCGGTACGGTAATAAGTTGATAGAAATATAAATTGATTGGATCCAGCAGCAGATTTCGCGTACTATAAAAAATAGCACGCCCAAAACAAATGGTTATAAACAAGGAAATACTGAGGATATTTTACTATGGATTCGATTTATATACAGCTAATCTTTATAGCAAGCTCTCCTTAGACTAAAGAGTTAATGAGATAGGAGCTTATCTCCAGTTTCTATGGCGCAAGTGAGCGAAGATCTAGGATCTCCTCTGGACCGTTAATCCACATCAGATTATCTTCCATATTCATAGTCTCTTGAACCGATACTTTTTTTCACATCTGAGTAAGTGTCCAGTGTACAGTGTCATTCCCCGCATGTTGGGATCGAACCCTTGAACTCATTATCACAAGTTTCAAGTCCAACCTCTGAATCACTGCGCTACTGACACCATAGCTAATGTTTGATTTCATTTGAAATTTGAAGCATAAAAATTTGACATAATTTTCATTACGATAAAAGCAAGAATAAAGGTAAGACAAAAATATACTTATTTACTTTGTTGAGTTTGATGTCGTCTATGCCATTGTATCGGAATAGTATTATAATTGATATTTGTTGATGTTTCAGTTGAGATCTGTAAAAAAAGAACATCTTCATATTAAGATATTTGCTGTTACTGTTACTGTATTAAGATTCAATTATTGCATGTTTGTGTATGTAGTATGTATGCGTATGTGTGTGCTATTTTATTTTATACATTTGTCTATTTTAAAAAAAATTTTGTTTTTTAAAATAAGTTAGAGAGAGAGAGAGAGAGAGAGAGAGAGAGAGAGAGAGAGAGAGAGTATGTGCGTTTATGTATGGAGTATATTAACTAAAATAAAAAACAAAAAAGAAGAAAAAAAATGGTAGTCCCGCACTGACCAACTACCATACTATTATGGGAGTGAAGAGAGAAATCGCGAATTCTGATAAAGACATGCATAATAATATAGTCTCAGTTTGTCCATAACAAGTTAGAATTTAACAAAACTTAAAGTGAACATTTATATAGCGCTATCCCACTTATTGTTTAAATGCTTAAAGCGCTTTACAAAGGGGTCTCCCAGGCCAATTAAATCCAATAGCATCTCATCTTTTCGCGGAGTATACAGAAGAGCTACCTCAAAGGCGCGTCATTCTAGCATTTTGACAATATCCATCTCTGCATATGGCCGAATACTCATTACACCTGAGAAATGGTGAGGAAATGTGAGTAAAAAACGTTTCCCAAGGCGTTTATTCTGCATCGCCCTAAGCGGATTCGAGCCAGTGACCTCGATCACGAGCTGAGTGCCTTACCACTAGACTACATAGCCATTGCTTAATTACGTAGACATGATTTTCTTAGACTCTGAAGAGGTCATCTCCCTCAATCATTGCTGGGGGAACAAGAGAGGGAATCCATCGAATAAAGCACTTATGGTGGGCTCAGACATGGGTCACGTGTGTAATAAGCAGCCACACTTCTAGTAAGGACTACGTAAACCATTGTAATATAAAATGCACCTAAATTATACAATATTACCACTCTCTATTCCCAGCTACAGTGTTCTTCATTTGCTGCGAACTCGGTTGCAGCGATTTTTGATTGAAGCGATCCTTTTTTCATGGAAAGACCCCTATTATACACGATGCAAAGGACAACGTTTGTAGCAAAATTCGAATGTAGCAAACCTTAATCTACTTCCCCAACGACATTGCAGCAAGCATACCGTAGTCGACTATTATTCTCCAACCTTCTGCACGCCTCCTTCCTGTCTCCATTTCATTTTTATAATAAACCATAAACCAACCTACAATTTGGGACATCTCTCTGTGCCTCCCGCTTTCACATATTTGTTCGGAGACTAAAGAGGCGATTTAACTATCTAGTAAAAAGGCTTTCAAAACGTCGATAACAGTTGGGGGCGCTGCAGTCGTCGCTGGTTAGATAGTTTTTTGCGAACTTTGACGAGACAGGAGTCTTCGTACAATGACTGAAAATAAAATATATTAAGAATATATAGATATTCTATACCTAATAATCTTTACCAATCTAAAAAAAAAAACCAACAAAAAACAAAACAAAACAACAACAAATAAATGAGTAACCAGTATCATGCTTTTTATGAGAGCCAAAACTTATTACCCCATAGACTTGAAGGCGAAACGATTGGTAAAAACATAATATTATAAGCATAAAACAATAGGCGATTTGTTGACTCTAAATCGTCTGATAAATTCATATTATATACAATACGATTATTTACTTATCCTTGTACTGTTGTTACTCCTGCTCCCACAGCTATTTCTCCTACTTCTCCTCTTCTACTAATAATGCTTCGACTACAAATTAAATATATAATACTAAAACGACCCATGCAACTACTGCTTTTTGTAATCCGATTTGTCTTATAAACAAAACTATTGCTGAGCGAAAGGAATAAAAAAAGAACAAAAAAATATGTTCACCTGAATATTCAGAAACCAATTTGTTGTAACAAGCACACACAAACAAGACAAAAAACAGCAATAACAACAAAAAAAAACAAAACAACAAAAAACAAAACAAAACACTGTTAATATTTACCCCCAATGGGAAATAAGTATCTTGGCTTTCCATCGCAAACAGCATCGCTAAAAGTCTAGCATCACCAATGTAAGCCTACATAAGGAATACCCTTAATCAACCGTTAACCACAATGAATGTCTCTATGGAGGATCGAACCCGGAACCCTTCAATCCGTAGTTCAATACTTTAACCACTCGTTCACCGTGACATATACATCGACATTCTGTGCAATCCGTATATTAAAAAAAAAAATTAAAAGCATTATTCTAAATGTCATCTCTGAAAAAGGGTTCGATGATCAAGTAGGCATTATAATTATCATACTATTTATTGTTAAGACTTGTTAGTATCATTGACCCGATGGTTGGTAAAGGTGGCGTAATGCCACGGTTAGTCGAGCGGTTAATGAGTTGGACTGCAGATCGTAGGAATACGGGTTCGATCATCATGGAGGCATTGTGGTTAATTGAGAAAAAAATGTTTGTACTAATCACGTACGCCGGCGGCGCTTGATTTCTGTCGACGTTCAGTTTACAACAATAACAACAAACACATAAAAACCCAATAAAAATACAAAATAATAAAGCTCCCCATCCTCCGGGGTTGAAAATAGCAGATTGTTTTTTTTTTGTTTGTTTTTTTAATCTGTCATGTAGTTTCGTTCCATACGGAACGAAAAAAAAGCCTCATATCCTGTATTTTAGCATGCTGACATTCTTTGATAGCTGTCACAACATTACAAACAGCCGGAAAGTCACTGGTAAAAGTTGGAGACATTTTTTCTTCGTAATCAACAATAACAAGATAATAAGCAAAAATAATCGAGTTTATTTAGAACGCTTCAACAATGAACATTGTTTCAATATTGTTTTATTTTGAAAATGAGCTGGTCTATAATATTAATAATACGTAAATACATTCAGTGTTTTACTATCAGCCATAATAAGAGACAGAGTATTCTTAATTTTTTTTAAATTATAGTCTATGCTGAGGTTAATTTATTGTGTTTTTTTTTTAAAAATCTTGTTACGATTTATTACTAACTCTTATCTCATATTCTTTCAAATTTTACCATCAGCCAGTAATTTTTATCATTCAAATTATTACATTATCGATATGATAAAAAAAGTAAAGTAAATCAGACAAGATGCAAAAAAAAAGCTCTTCACCGCCTCCCTGGCCATCCCTTCAACATTAAAATTAGAAGTAAGCTAAGCCGTAATATTCGTTGTAAATGGCTTCATGTATTCATGTTTCATTCATGCAAGAAGCGGTCATCAGGTGCGGGAATACCCACCCGGTAGTAATAAATGAAACCAAATACTTACGCGTAATAAAGTAAAAAAAAAGTCCAAAAGTGGACATCAATTTAAACGATCAGTCTCTTTACTTGTCATTTAAACAAACTAGATATTGTATCATTTCACCATTTATTCCCCGTTTAGACCCGATACCTGACTCAAACCAAACTACTATTAAATCGGCTCTGTGGCGTTGGATACAATCTAACTACTGAGGACATAAAACCTCCAAAGTGGGATGGCGTTGCCTTGTACTGGTCTTTTCTTGTATACTAGGTATGCCGTATCAATGATATTATTACCAAAACAAGACCATTCTATCAGTGACTTTACCCAAGGTGGGAGTATATCAAGTTTATACCCTAATTGTACGCTGTCAGATGAATGCAGTGATATCAGATTTTCCTTTTATATGAATTCTAAAACAGTCAATGTTGACCATGTTATATTTTACAACCTTCCAAACACCCAATTGGAAGATGTTGGGAGAGACAATATAATAGTATTTCTTGTACACATATAAAGTACATACATAAACTAGTAACAACGAGCTTCTAGTCTAGTAAGGATGTAGTTTTAATACCATTGCTAAATTCCTTTGTAAATCCATTGTTTGTTAGATAACGACTTGCTAACGTGATGATATTATGTTTCATCATACATTTGGTTGAATTACTTCCGCATTTGCTTAATAATATAATAATAATGATTAACCACATGGCGTCTCAGTAGCCGAGTGGTTAAGACATCTGATTTAGTATGGAAGGGTTCCGGGTTCGATACTCGGTGGAGGTACTGTTGTTAAACTTTGAGCAAGATATTTACACTAATTGATTAGTTTGGCAATGCTTGATTTCAGGCGACACTCGCTTAACAGTGAAAAAGAAAAACAACATCAAAAACAATAAACCGATTTCTCTTCGATGATAAACATAGCCGATTTTAGTTTTGTTTTGTTTTTGTATATTATTATTGCTATTTTATTTTAAACTGACATTGTTTATGTATTATATCAATAAAATGGGTAAAATAGGTATTTTGCTATAATTTTCGAAAGTAGTTTTGTTTCTCCTTCTCAGAGTCAAAAAGGCTTTATCTGAGGAAGAATGCATCATTTTGATATTTTTAAAGTGTACGATAAGGTTAGGCTTTTGTAATAGTAGTCAGTGTGCTGAAATTGACACTGAATGGAAGTTCTATTCTATCGAGTTCACATGGATTTTGTGAAACGCACCAAATTATGTATTGAAAATGATGGTAATTATATCATTATCATTATGAAAATATTGTTTATTTACAATGAAATTGAATAACATTGTGAGTTTCTTTGTCAGTGTTTTGCTTGAGTATTACTGTTGATTGGGTAGGATTTCGTTACAAATTTTGCCCGATTTCAAAAGTATGCTCCATGTGATTTTTTTTTTGTAAATGTATTATTGCTTAAGGGCATGTAAAATTGCATCGGTATGGCTCAAGGAATTTTCGAACATGTAAAGGGAGCCCGCCTGGCATTTAGATTTAGGCGGTTTAGTTTGGCCCCAAAAATGCAATTATGTCACAAGTCAGTACAGAATGTACTTTTTAAAGATTTTGAGATATTGTTACATGAACACAATTTGTGGTACCTCCTCTTTCAAATAAAACGAAGTTAAGATCAATAGTTTGCCATATGATCATATTATGACCATTTGAATTTGTCTCAATCAAGAGCTATCAAAAAGAAATTTATTGAGAAAATCACAATCAAATTTAATAAGATACACTATTTAATTTATGATATAGAGCCTTTGAATATCCATATTTCACTATGATAGGAAAAGATTATTTAAAAAAGGTTAATTTTGATGCATTATTTAATACCCTACACATTATCGAATCACGGGGGGAGAAATAAAAAAACCCATAATAAATAAATAAATAAATAAAATAGCATAAAACAACAATTTTACCAAGAATTTGACCCAATCCATGGCATTGATTATCCCAATTTGGACATATGTACGTTGTGTATTAACTATTCGTTTCTTCTTTTTTCTTTTCTTTAGGGCTTTTAATGCCCTTTAATACCTTTCAAGCTACATCAAAACGCTTCATTAGTAATATTATGACTGCCAGTGTTTTAATTATCTAGATAGGGGGGAATGAATTATGACGGAGAAAGCAGCAGTCCGCATGCAAACTCCTGGCACTCTTCCGTTGTGATTTCGCTGTAACAGGTCATTATTATGTACTCCTGACAGGACGTGCTTTCGTTACACGTTTGATGCTGTTCTATACAAGTTACATTATGTTTCCACTGCATTCATGTGAATTTACTAATTAACTGTATAGATTTATATGCGTTCTTTGTACTTGTTTACATTGTTATGTAGAATGGAATGCGTAATAATACAATATTCTTTGTTAATTTCAGAACAATAAAACGTAGCCAAGATAACGTTATCAATCTAATCATTGTACAAGAAACTTTAGTCTTGTCGTAGACGGAGTATTAGCATTAGCGAATACTTTATATGCCTACTTATTGCTTACTAGCAATAACATGTTATCAATCACTCAGCAGAGTTGCCAGATTAAAGGATTTTCGACAAATTGGAAGATAGTGTCTGGGAAAATATTATGGCGTGGCAGATGGTGGATGTTTTAAAATAGATTTTTAGTATATTTTGGTGATTTTTTTTTTTGGCCTTATTTTCATGATGTGTCTGACCTTTAAAAAAAATAAAAGTATAGAAATTGAAATTCATTATCTTTGTGTTCACTTAAATTGACTTTTATGAGCAACTATTGCGAACACTATAAGTCTAGATCTATATCCAACAGCCTATATTATGATGTTTCTCAGAGCAGAAAACAATGGCAGACTGTAATTGTTCTCGCTCAAACAACAGCGAAATTCCACGAACTGAAACTGAAATTGACAGCTAAGCCCCAGTGTACATAAAAAGAAAACGAAAATATCATATTTGCATAGAGCACGTATCAATGAAGTCTCAATTCACTTTACATTTCGTTAACTCAACAGCAAACATTTAACTCTGACGAGACATTTAATTTGTTTGTTCGGTGTGTAACAATCGTTTAACAGGACACGGCATCTGTCTTAACGACCAGGTACTCTCTTTCAGCAAAGTTCAATGAGGTAATTGACGCAAATTTTATTGCCCAAAGAAAACCCCAAGTAGCCAGTGTGGGGAATCTAATCCGGGAACATCACCGAAACAGTCACAGCAGTTGACACCTCTACCAACTGAGCTAACCATACCGTCATAATATAATTTATTATAAAGTCTTAAATAGGTGAGAAGCGTTTAGTGAACATTTTATGCTTATACAATATACAATTTTTTTTTAATTATTTTGCATTTCAAAATCAAATTGAAGTTCTTATTGCGAATGCTGGAGTAAATGACGTGTTAGTTGAAGTACGTGATTGTTGCCGCATTTTGGCGAATTTCTGGAATAAAATTGGCGTGAATATTGCAAAGTTGCCTGGCAAAACTACCCATCCAGCCTGAATAATAATATTGTGCCGGATTGGAGCCGTACGGATTAAGTTAATCAGCTGGAATAACTGACGGATCAACCCTCTGGTGGCCTGCTTGCTTGGATTAGAATTATAAGCGCCAGCTAGATCGCATTTGTCGGTTCTCTGACCGAACCTATCGCCCCCATCCAAACTAGAGGTGTTTGACAACTCTGACCGTTTCACTCTTGCTATGTCTTAACGGCGATTAGGACCCTGCATAAGGTTTATGATGGCACAAAATAAGACCTTGCTAGTCGGAGAAAGGGTCATTGGAATCTATCTTAACACCAGTTATAGCTGCTTGTTCGTGTGGAAGTGTCAAACACGATTAAACCCTCGTTAACCGATCACAACCAGAGCAACATATTTTTATTATGTATTTTAATTAATATAATGATTATTATAATTACAATGGTAAGACTGTTATTTTGACTGAACTGGAAAGGTGCAGGCAAATTATGCCCTAGATCTTATGGGATAATTTGGTTATACAATAACTACAATACACATAATACATATTTGAGAGCTAAGTACTTATTATATTTATATGCAATTTATTCCATTAGGAATAGTTACATTTAATTCCATTCCACCTATAAATTCGTCCACACCTGCTCTACCAACGTTATTATAAAATATGCATGATAAAACTGTTTTCAAATTTACATAAGGTTTATCTCGCTTTTTGTGTTCGATTTTAAGTGGTGGTGGATCTCGGGGATGGGAAAAAGGTGTAGTTTTGTGAGTAAAAATACCATTGTTTTTTTATATTTTTTTTATTTCATTAATACATTATAATAGTCAAGTCAATATGGGAACCAAACCTACGGTATTTGACGTTGAAGCCCGAAGTCTAATCACATTTTCAATCTACCCATCTCTTGGATGTAAAGTGGTCATAGCAAGTGTTCATATTTGAACACTTCATGAAAAATTTTCAGTCTGACTGCTAGTGTATGATCGTGTATGGTAAATTTTGAATTATGTATGGTGCATTTGTATTTTGTATGATTTGTGAGACTGGAGCCTAGGATTAAGGTTAGTGAAAGGTAGTATTAGGGATGGGGATAGGGTTAGATTCTGGTCTCAGAAGTCAGGTGTCTAGAGAGACCAGGATTCTAATGGGCCGGACATCCCCATTCATGAGAAACATACAGAAGAGCTACCAGGAGGGTGCGTTATTCTGACAGGATTCCATCGCTGCTTATCAACGGGTATTCAATGCACTTGAATTAGATGATTAAATGTGGGTGGAGTGAGAAAAGTGAAGGGCTTCATCCTAGAACTCAACTTAGCGTTATTGCTAGGCAGATTTGGACGCACGAATTATGTTATTATTCCTTCTGCCACTTGTTCGTTCAATCATCGTCCAATTTTGTGCCAGCTTCCTCAACCCCACATAATAACATAATAACTCAAATATCATTATATTAGATCATGATAACTGCATGCTTAAGAGCTAGAAAACTCAAAGTTGTAAGTTATGTGTATACTCTCGAACATGTAGAATAGGCCTAGCTAGATATTGCTAATTTCTGGTGCTATTGCGATACACAACAAGGGCAATAACTGAATAATTAATAAATAATGCTTCAATATAATTTGAGTTAACCCACTTGAAATTCAACTTACCTTGTTCCTCAAAATTGTAGTCTGGTTTTGTGTATCTTTATAACTTATCATTTGTTATTTTTGTTTTTGTTCATAAAAAGGAGCCAACTTAATTATTTGCCATGGTGATTGAGTATAACACATTGCCCTCCTAGCCCAGGCAAAAATAAAAATAAGTACAATCAAATGAAAACCAGTAATGAAAAATAAAATAGCAGAGAAAATAAAGAACCACCAAGTAAGTCGCCTAGCGATCAGAAGAGTGCCTGGTATTTTGTAGGAATTATTACTTTCTCCTTCAGTCAGTGAGCATTATCAGTGGAGAATGAACATATTAGCAGTCCTGATAGAGCATGTGCCGCATAATTCGGAAGCTTGTAAAGTTACTTGCTTCCAGTAACTTGTGATGTAAGTAATATAATTTGTCTTATAGTCCTATAGTAATCAACAACAACAACCAAAACAGCAAGAATAAAACAACATGAGATTTAGGTGGCTAGGACTATGTTTCACCAGTGCCACTACCATTTTAACTAGACTATAATATTAATATAGTCATATAGGTGGACCATATATTATATTAATTTCAGTTTATTCCTAGTTACCTGACAAACTACTGGAAACATGTAACTCAATCAACATCACTATTGTTAATGATCAAGGCTTTGCCATATTCATTCATTGCTAAAAAAAAAAAAAAGATTAAAAATATATTTTAATAAAAACAACAATAAAACAAAATAAGCTAAAAAGGGAAGTAACTGTGGTATTTGGATAAAAAAAATCACAAGCGTAGAAATAGTGGGAATTACTTACCTTGGGTCAGCAATGAGAGAAAAAGAAAACTTAAAACAGGAAATGTCACTGAACTCACACTGAACTACAGAAATGAAATCAGCTGAGTGATCTTTTGTCTCTAGAGCCTTAGTCTAGAGTCTAGACTATCTATCTAGATAGCATCTAAGAGCGATAAAAAAGGAAAACAAAGACAAAGCCAAAGCAAATGATATTCACTATTCAGCAAAGAAGGCACAGAGGGTAAGGCATGAAGGTCTAGCCGAATATTTTATGTAAGAAAGGGTCTCCTAGATAGACGTCTATAATAAGATCGAAGGTCTCCTTTGTTTTACTTCTAAGTTTAAGTCTAGACTAGACTCTATACTCTATACTCTATAGGCTATAGTCTAGGTCTAGTCTTAAGATAGGCTTAGACTATCTGGTCTAGACTAGACTACTCTAGATAGGGAGAGGCTTAATAGTCAATCCCAATCGTGGGTTATAACAATACGCTCCTTAATTAAAAGCTTCTGCTGATAAATTTAACCAGGGTTACCAGACATACACTTGAAACGCATTATGTCATTATGTGAAATTAGGGCTATCGGTTATGTTTAGGGTTTGGGTTTAGGATTATGGTTAGGGTTTAGGGTGAGTGATATTGTTAGGGTTTGGTTTAGGATTAGGGTTTAGTGGTGGGGTTTGTGTTAGGGTTAGGGTTAGAATTAGGGTTAGGTTTTTGGTTTAGGATTAGGGTTAGTGATATTGTTAGGGTTTGGTTTAGGATTAGGGTTTAGTCGTTTAGTGGTGGGGTTTGTGTAAGGGTTAGAGTTAGGGTTAGGTTTTGGGTTAGGGTAAGGGTTTTCTCTACTCACATTTTCATCTATTTCTTTCTTTTCCTTCATTTTATAATAT
>JAUEKR010010787.1:0-5000 GCA_031762895.1 Corambe burchi
TTTTTTTTTTGTTCAGTTCGAATAGACTTGATAGTAAGGCTGGTATGTAATCAACCTCAAGTAAGTACGCCTTATCTGACGAGATAGATCAGTTATTTCAATTAATAAGAAGATATATTATCACGATATTCTAATGACATGTTTAGCAATAAAAAAGATGTGAAATGCTCTAGTTATTCAAGTATGCTAATTTAATCATAGATGTATACGTTGTTTGCCCCAAGAGCTCTGTAATTTTCACTTCTTGATCAAATAAACTATCTAAATGTTAATAATCGCTGAACCGGAAGTAAAGATCTGACAAGTTTGTCAAACATTACTAATGATAGACTAGACTTAAAACCACACCCACAAATTGAAGAGAGAACTCACAGTAATTTCAGATGAATACTAATCGCAGGGATTTGTGATACAAAATATAGCTGTTATTTTGTAGAATAATCTAAGTGGTTTTAAGAACAACAAAAAATAAAATAATAATAAAATGAACACGAAGAAACAAAAACACAAAAAAATTATCAAAGTATACTTGGCGTAGAATCTCAAAATCATTTTTGGCAAGAATATTATTAAAAGACGTTTTGGCATAAGGTAATCAAAACGTTTTTTGGCATGAAACTGAAAATAATTTTTAGCTGGAAATTCAAAATAGCATTAACAAGACATCTACATAATAATATACTCGCTTCTTGTAAGGATAAGCAACCAGTAATTTTATTGGGCTAAATGTAATTACTAACTACGGTAAATATACTTACGTTCATACTGATCATCGCCTATTGATGCTGGTAATATGCTCGAGTGAGGGTGGTCATTACTTATCGATATTAGGTATTTGCGACCCTTGCTACTTATTTTCAAGTGCAGATACGTAAACTGTCTACTTCTTTCAATAGATTCTGATCATCTTACTTACAAGTGACAGCGTATAATGTGTTTTAAGTGATAGATAGTGCGGTTAACTGCAGATGAATTGACCAGAGAACGTTCCCCAACCCATCGTAGGCGCTTTTTTCAGTTGTTCCACTACCTTATCCCCCCAGCAACGAATTGGAACGTGGTCATTTTCAAACCTAGCGAAAGTAAAGTCGATTTGGAAAGCAATGATATACTGCAATAAAAGGCCACATTATATTTAAAAAGGGGTTCGGATATTACTTTCTTACCCCCTTCTCTCAACCACGTCCTCAAATGTTTGTTAGCATTAATATACACAGCTACATTTATTAAACTTAGTGTATTTTGATGTTTTTTTACTATGCTCAACCGTTTTTTAAAGCATGTTATATAATAACGTATTTAAATCCACACCTGACTTAATTATTTATGTTTGTAGTCTTACTTTGCGTGTGCTTTGGGTAATATTTTCGTTGTTTATTTCAATAGGATGATTGCCATCATTATGATCGTTGTGATATGTTTAATTGCTTAATGCAATACGCTGACTTGTCAACTTAATTATATTATGATTGCTGAAATTTTCATCCATTGATTGGTCTAATGTATTTAAGCACTTGAGCTTTTTTTTTCAAATTATAAACTTGTTCCAGATTTTGTAAGATTTATTTCCTCATTAACACTTTTTTATAGGGGTTATACTTTTCAGACTGCACTTTAACGTTAGAAGCAATTAATTTACATTATACTATAATAGCTTAAGGGATTAAATGAGTACATTCATATAACATTAATTTATTATTCGATAAATCTTACAGACGCTTTTTACATTGTTTCCCTAATGTTTATTGCTACCAAAGCTGCTAAATGATCAGCATGCATTCTTATTAAACGGACATTACTAATTTGATAGATTTTGCTAATGTAGATTCTATTGGGTGGTACAAATTTAATGACGCTCATAATTTGATGGAATCTCGTTAATGATGTCGTTCTGGCGTGTAATGACGCGAATGAAAAGGTTAAAGTCCATCTTCCAAGTGAGACATAAGAATATTATGGGAAATATTAAATGGTATCCATTAAGATATCATTAACGTTTTGAGGAAAGTTGCGGGGTGAGGGGGAAGGGGATATATCATTCAGTCTGTCAGTTAGTCGAACAATGCCTTTCCGGTCATTGGCTTCGTCAAAAAGTTCCAGCAATCGTAGTATCTGTAGTCCTATGCTTTTCTTTTACTAGGCTTGTGCATTACCTGACATTTCATAGAATTGAGTACGACCGCATCCGTATAATTTGGCCTCGAGTACTGTCCGACCCGATCCGTAATGACATCGCAGCTTTTAGACTCGAACACGGTCCTAACCGTATTCGTGATGATTTGACAGCTTTTGGCCCGACTCGACCCGTATTGGCGATGGCACAAAATAGTAGGGAGGGGGAGGTTAGGGTGATAATGGGTACATACGAATACCGTCCGACCCGAATGAAATATGCGTGTACTCGAATACGGGTCGGCTCGAATGAAATACCCGAAAGACCCGTATTCGAATCCAAATACCCGTCTGGGTCTAGCTTTTACTTGCACCCACTTTATACATAGATATATGCATTGTCTAAACGGTTTGGTAGTCTTTACTTTCTACTTTGAACGTTCTTTTGATCTTGTTTTCAACATTTATTTATTTAAATTTTGGCTCCAAATTGTATAACGTTTTCTTCAAATATAATCGTATAATAATTCATTTTTTACGCGTCGGAAATTTTTCAACTATTAAAAAAAAAAAAATTCCTTTATTTAAGCCAAGTTGGTGTTAATTTATTTTCTAGCGTTTTATTATTTCATTTCTCAGTTACTTTATTGAATCAGTTCGCGGAGCTTTCTGAACACTTTTGTAACATTTTGTAACATATCATTCCGAAACAGAGCCAAGTGCTATCATAGAGGAGGCATTAATTTTAAATATTGATTTACGGTGGTGCTATCTCATAATTGATAAGTACAGATGTGCTTGAAAATTGCTGTTTGCAGCTGATATCTGTATCTGTCTCATGCATTTAAGTATTTGAGAAATCTTTGGCAAATAGCTTGATAATATGTTATATTATTATGTCTTTTACGCGATCAAAAAGAGTGTACATATTTCAGCACATCATTTCGATTAGTTAAAAAGAAAAAGAACATCTCTATAATTTAACTATAAATAGGATAACAAATGCAAGAACATTATGCTTTGTTATTTTGTTTTGTTACATCCTATTCCATAACAAAAAATATGAAGTGTTTATTTTTTGTCCTTGTAATGAGAGGTGCAGTGAATTCAAGAACAATTGTAAATGAGTACTCTTATAATATTTACTTATTGGTAATTATGATATATTTGCTTATGAGTAAGTGTACAATCGTGCAGTACATCTGCTGTTGAGCAATTGACATATTGGTGAAATAGAGCGATTTATCAATATGAATTACAGGTTTTAGGTTTCATCAGTTTATTAGGCAAATTTGCCAATTCTCAAAATACATTTAAACTGTTTAACACAATTTTTTTCAACAACAAATAACAAATTACAGAAATACCTACTTTAAATATATTATTGTATTATCATTAGATGAGAATGAAGCTCTTGAATTCAACTTGTATGATTGTACCCATTATCATTGTAGATAATTTATTTTATGATAAATAATATATTATTTACATAAATGGCCGAAATAGATCTCTTGTACTTTTTTTTACTACACAAACAATCAATTGAAAGGGGGGGGGGAAGACAAACTGTAGGATTGTATTATACTCATTGCAACATATCAAATATCATATAATTCTGTCGATCATTGCAACACAGGCACACTGATCATCTTAACTAATTGTATTTATAGTGAGAGAATAGCCAACGGGGTTTTCTCTATTACAATTCATCAATTGAAAACCACTAACGCAAAGAAACAACAAAATCTTAATTGGTTGACATGTTTTTCCGTGTTAGAATTATACTTCAATTAAATCAATATGTAAACTACATAAAACATACTTGAGAAAACGAAATATTGATAAATATACATTAACAACGGAACAAAAAATATGGGATCGTTCTTTTATACCCAAGACAGCAGGAATAGTTCAGCAAATATACAAAAAATTGATCAAACTATCCTGTCCATGGTCTAATGTATTTGTTTTATATCTTTTTTTTTTTAATCGATGTCCATACACAATGATCTCAATAGAGAGTGGTTTTAGCCTGGGGGCATTTATCACGAAAAACAAGACGAATGCCACACTTCATTCTCAAACAAAACAAAATTAGACACAAAAATGACGTCATTAATTAGTGCCATTATAAGTACTCACGAACAGCAATTATACAACCATCATTGATTGTATCATGAACACGAGAGTAAAAAAATTGATTTAATACAATGAAAAGACCCAACACACAAACAATATATAATAATATATGATCAAATTCACCAAACACTTGGATTTTTAATATTCAAGCAAATAAAATGGAAAGTAAGGAAACAGAAAATATAATAAACGACATCGAGTGTAACATAATAAAAACGAAGCAAAAGAACAAAATAAAATGAAAAAGCAATCTCTCATCCTGCCCATTCCATCTCCCAAAGAAAACAATAAAAAACGCGGCAACAAAACAAACAAAAACAGTCCCCAACACCTCCCCCTCCCCTCAGCCAAACTAAACAAAAACAACAAAATAAAACAAAAACAAAAACAGCACCCCCAAACAAATGAAAAAAAACAACAAACAAAACGAAACCCAATGCCTAACCAGGACTCCTACACCAGGAATCCAACCTCAGAGACCCATAATCCAAGACACCACCTCCCCCCTCCAACATGGGTCCATCTATATGACCCTCTACCCTCAGACTCCTTACCCCGGGTCCATCTCCATTACCTTCTACCTTTAGGCTCCCCTACCCCGGACTCATCTGCAAGACCTTCTGCCCTTACTTAGGCGCCCAACCCTGTCCCGAGCCCATTTATATGACATTCTACCCCAGGGCCCCCATTCTAAAACGCCGTAACTGCAGGGTCCCTTTCCTCAGCAGTGCCCCTTTTATCACCCCATT
>JAUEKR010010787.1:10000-11301 GCA_031762895.1 Corambe burchi
AGATTGAAATACAAATGTACTCTAGAAGAGACCGGAATAGAAATAAGAAATGAAAATCAAATACATGACGAAAACTGAGATATAGGGAAAGAGATATAAAGGAACGGATATAAAGAGAGACTAGAAAGAAAGAAATATAGAGGGAGAGAGAGAGGAGAGAGAGAAAAAGAGAGAGAGGGAGGGAACAAAGAGAGAGAGAAAGAGAGAGGGAGGGAACAAAGAGAGAGAGAGAAAGAGAGAGAGGGACAGAGGGACAGAGAGAAGGAGAGAGAAGGAGAGAGAGAGAGAGTGAGAGAGAGAGAGAAGGAGAGAGAAGGAGAGAGAGCGAGAGACAAAAGACAAAGACAAAGACAGAGAGAGAAGGGGAACAAAGATAGAGGAAAATTGTAACTTATATAAATTTGAGTTGACTAATGAGAGAAGCACGAGCGAAAAACAAAGACAGAATATCAACTCAATAACAAGTACCATGCGTAGTATTACAGTAAAAAGAGTGAGTTCCATTTTATTGAGTTGGAGGGAATGAGGTTAAGAGAGAACAGACGGAGACGGGATTTTTCGACAGCCGGCGCTAGATAAGGCCGCAGATTGTTAGAGATTATACTGTGAGGGGGGAGGGAGATAGAAGAGAGTGAGAGAAGGAAATAGAAAGGCAGATTGACAGACAGACCCACATGCAAATATTTATAATAATAATGATAATAATAATAATATAAAGTTTATATGATATAGCGCTAACACCCCGATTAAAAATCAAACTCAGAGCGCTTTAAGCTAAAAATTATAATTACATAAAATTCTGACATTTACAAATATTATGGTGAATCTATATGGAAATAATCTGAGTGGACCAGTGGGAGACACGCAAGCGAAATACAATGACAGAAAACCAAAATCAACAAGTAGCACGTGTGACCTATCATTGGTGAGTTGGGAAAATATGAGAATATCATGTGAGAATGTTATGAGAGAGAGAATTAGAGAGGGGGGGGAGAGAGTCAGGGAGAGAGATTTAGAAAGAGTTAGAGAGAAAGTCAGAGAGAGTCAGAGAGAGAGAGAGAGTTAGAGAGACAGAGAGAAAGAAAGAGAGAGAGAGAGTTAGAGAAAGAGAGAGAGAGTAAGAGAGAGAAAGAGAGAAATAGAGAGAGAAAAAAAAAGATAGCAGGTGACACACTGAGATGGGAATTCCTGCAGCCGGCACACGATTCATGAGAGATTATAACATAACGTATGTAAGACAAATATATATTGATGGAATGAGAAATAAATCTATGGATTGATATACTTATTTATACACTCAT
>JAUEKR010010898.1:0-11300 GCA_031762895.1 Corambe burchi
TTTTTCCTACATTAAAACTTTGTTTTACATCGATTAATAATTAATACAGACAATAGTAATAAATCAATCAGCATGTTTTAAGTCATTCAGCATTTATCACTGAGTACTGGCATTTTCAAAGTTATCATTTTTAACTATAGAGTTTTCTCATTATTATACTCAAAGCGAAGTGAAAAAAAGCATAGGCTTATGGCTATGAGCTATGAGGTGGTCGTTTCGAATCCCGGTCGGGGCGTTGAAATGGGGTGTTCTTAGGAAGGAAAAGGTATTCTGCATATATTACTCACCCATGATAAGAGTATAAGATACCTGATTATGTAGTGGAGAAAGTAATCATCCGATATATCGGCGTTCTATCTAAAAAGAATATAATATCCACCCTGGCTTGTGCCGCAATAACCGGATGATAATAATATATGGCATCAACACAACAATTTCATGATGAAGGGATTAAACCCTAGTGGGTAATTTCCTGCATTTTGAATATTAAGCATTATAATAAGATCAGTGTCAAAAGAGAAGATTTATTCATGTATTGATGGGTGACTGGATAGCTAAATGTTCATTGATTTTATTGGTAAACTATGCTATTGATATCTTCTTCATTGTTTTTTTCCTATATTAAAACTTTGTTTTACATCGATTAATAATTAATACAGACAATAGTAATAAATCAATCAGCATGTTTTAAGTCATTCAGCATTTATCACTGAGTACTGGCATTTTCAAAGTTATCATTTTTAACTATAGAGTTTTCTCATTATTATACTCAAAGCGAATTGAAAAAAGAGCATAGGCTTAATATGGCTATGAGCTATGAGGTGGTGATTTCGAATCCAGGTCGGGGCGTAGGAAAGAAAATATATTCTGCACATATTACTTACCAAAAACAAAAGTGTTTAAGATATACACTGTTTTTTTTAGTCGAGGAAGTAATCATCCGATATATTGGCGTTCTATCTTAAAAGAATGTAAAATCCACCCTGGCTTGTGCCGCAATAGCAGGATGATGATAATATATGGCATCAACATAACAATTTGATAATGAAGGGATTAAACACTAGTGGGCAATTTCCTGCGTTTTGAATATTAAGCAATATTATAAGATCAGCGTCAAAAGAGAAGATTTATTTATTTACCAATGGATGGATAATGTTATGATGAGTTATTGCAGTGATAAATTATAATTTTGTCGTTCTTCCTAGTCACATTCCTCTAACTTATGTGGGTTCTTTTTCTCTGTTTTCCATCGATACATGGTAGATGATATGAATAATGGGAATAAATTTAAACATTATGTTCTAAATCAATCATTATTAATCATATTTATTTTAAAAGACAGGATTTATGAAGTTGTTGATCACTTTTATAAACTCGCAAAGTACATTAATTACAAAGAGCAAGGCTTGTATTCATAAATTCATCGGTGGGAACTCCTGTCGCTTCATTGTGGTGTTGCGTCATTGGGAAATACCTTTTTTTCTTTCAAGTTTGCCAACTGACTCAATTGTGCTTGAGTATTTCTGCTAACTCGGTAGGCGTTTTCCAAATTTTTACCGATTGGCGTCTAATTGCGGCATACTCTATGCTATTTAAAACCACCAAGGGATTTTTTAACGTGCTTAAATGTGAACACAGGACCTCGTACTTTTTTGTCCATATATGAGCAGACTAGATGTCAAAACGTACCTACTCGAGGAATATTGGCGTGAAAAACGCCGAACAAAAAGTTGCGTCCACCCAAATTCCAACCAGAGTCGTTAGATTCAGAGGAAGACATCGTTATCACCCTGCTTATGTACTAAAACAAAGAAAATCCGTTTAAATAACCAAAAGAATAAATCTGTGATAGACCAACGTTCTTTGCTGAGAAGACAATAATTACATCTTCGTTTGCTTACGCCGTAAAACTTTGAAGTAAAAACTGCCGCTTATATTCATTCACGAAAGGAAATTATTATTTTGCTTTTCCATCATAAACTGAGCCTCGTCGAAGCTCAGCGGGGTCAACTTTTACAATTAGTGCAAATAACCTTGCTCAAGGGTTAACCACATTGCCTTCACCGATGATCGAACCCAGAGTTTTTCAAATACGCAGTGCAAAGCTTCAGCCACTCGGCCACCGTGGTTGTAGTATTATGGCGTGTAGTCATTAAGAAAGACACTGTGTACAAACTTACTATTCGTCTCGCTCAGATGTTCTAGAAGAAGTACCGGTTTACGAATATGAGGGTAGGTGGACTTACGATAGACGACTTCCAATCCACGTTGTAGTGTCAATCAGCACTCTTTAATTTAATAAAAATAGGAGATCAAGAACGGTCTCATAAAACTATTGATCTTCGAAGAGCCTTTTTTTTTTGCTATCACTCAATGACGTACGTGAAACTTGCAATGTCGAGAGTATTGCGAAAAACATTGCTGGAAAGAATGTAATCAATAATTATAATATAATAATACGTCTAGTGTGTGAAAGGGCTTAATGTGTATGTGAATGATAACTCATCTATGACTTGATATACTTATTTTATATTATACCTATCAATCAAATATTTTCATATTTCTATATTTTGAAAAGCCTTATTTATGTACTCTAATTCATACTATGCGTTGTGCCCTTGGGAAAGACACTTTATACACATTTATCACTCGACTCAGGTGTTAAAATGAGTACCGGTTAACATGACAGGGGAAGTAACCTGCGATAAACTGATTTTCCATCGCTTGCGCCATTGAAACCGGAGATAAGCACCTACATTATTGATCTTTAGTTCTAAGAAGGGCTTAGTTTGAAAAACATTTCATATACGCACTCCACTTTATTTTCGACCGACAATGAAGAATATTTCAAATCAAATCAAATCAAATGTGTTTCTGAAGCAAATGTATTTTCTTTTCAATCCCTCCCTTTTGTTTATCAACAAAGTCAAGCTAGCCCTTATTTTATGAAACATCAAGTTCATTACATAGGACTACTTTTTGATAAAAAGTAGTTAATATTGATTTGTTTTGCAGTGAATAGTACTGTAAAATATAAGAATAATTAATAAGTGCTTCGTAGAAGTGGGGAAATTTTAAGCAATAATATCATGAAAGTCTAGTGCACAAAAGGGTTTAAAATATATATCATGCTAATTTAATGCATTTTAATCATTAACTTTGTTTACCATCATTTTTAACGAGCCCTAATTATCTGAATCATTAAATTCATAGTAAAGTGTTACTTTTTGAAAAGGAGTCTATGTTGGATTGCTTTTTATTGCACGGTAAAATAAAAAGAATGTCCGTGAGGGTGATATTTATTCTCGGTCTCTATACCGCAATTAAGAATAGATCTACGGCCATCACAAGGTTATGCACCAACCCAACGCTTGTTTGCTTCCTTGGCTTCGTAAACCAATAATTCCTTTAAAAAAAAACTTGAGTTGGTTGAGAAGTGTACGTAAAGTCTCTTTCACGATAGTAGCGCTAAGCTGTCATCTGGTCACTGAGTCTCGAGCCTATGATTTCATGATGAGAAGTTTAATAATTTACCCCATTGCGATTGGCAACACTAGAACAAATGCAAGCAATGATTTAATTCTAAGGTGGGAAAGTGCTTAATGTATTTCAACTGCTACACTAAATGCATTTTAATCCATTTCCTTTGTCTGCCAATAAGTCGAACTTTTCGTCGCTAAAATTACATCGTAATTATCATTATAAAGTAATGATTTATTTTGAAAAGTTGCAAAGGATAGGTTTTTTTTCAGTAAATAATAATATTTAATAATAATTGTGTTACTTGATCTATAATGGTCAGCGAGGACGATGTTTATACCTAGTCTCTAAGTGAAAGTGGGACTTATAGCACATCAATTGAGTGACGAATGTCTGTAAAGCTTTTCCCACTAGCGATATGCCGCAAGGCAGTCACCGTGTTACCGAGTCTCGAACCAGCGACTTCATTATTAGAACCTTAGATCTTTAACCACTGACGTCACCGGAGCAAAAAAGCAATCTATGATGAAAAGTGCAATGCACAAAAAAGGGTTAAGGTGTCTGTGATGGTAATGCATTGCTTTTTAATACCTTCTTTTGTTTATCAACCATGTTAAATGTGTCCACATTAACTGAACTATCAAATTCATTATATACGGTTGTTTCTTGAAAGAGTAGTTAATATTGATTTTGTTTCTGCAGGGTATGCTAATATAAAACAAAAATTGAAATAAGTACTTCGTAGAAGGGGGGAAAATTCAAGCAATACTATCATGGAAGTTTAGTGCAGAGAGGACTTAAAATGTCTCTCTAGCTGATTTAATGCATTTTAATCCCTTCCCTTTGTTTATCAGGATGTTTAACTAGCCCTAATTATCTGAAATATCAAATGCATGGTGAAATGCTACTTCTTGACAAGAAAATTAAATTGGATTTTCCCCTGGTTCTATAACACACACGAGAATATATCTAAAGTCAGCTAATCCTAATTATATGAAATATAAAATTAATGGTTAAAGTGTTATTTCTTGAGTTTAAATTTGATTTTACCCGGTTTCTATAACGCACGCGAGAATAGATCTACAGTCATCACAAGATCATACACCAGCTCTTCTCATGTTTCCTTTCTTCGTTTTGTTGATCAGTATTTTTTTTTACCACTTGAGATGTATAAGAAATGTGTTGTGTAGTCTCTTTCCATAGTATGACACTACACCACAACACAGTGATTTGGGTTTCAAACCCACGGACTCATGATCATAAAGCCATTTCGTTATCCACTGCGCCACTGATATTATCGAAGACAATTATAGGAGCCATGGTTTAAGTTCGGTACACGAAAGTGCTTAAACTTTCTTTTGACAGCTATTATAATGCTTTTTAATCCCTTCCCTTTGTTTGTCAACAAGTCTAATCTGTCCTAATTAGCTAAACTATCAAGTTTGCTGTAAAGTACTTCCTCTCAAAAGGTAGTTTAGAATTATTCTTTTTTAATAAGTAGTAAAATTGAAGCCAAGTGACATTTTCGAAGTCCAATACGTCAATGATGGCGGTGGTTATTCTCACTTTCTATGGTGCAAACGAGAATAGACAAACTGTCATCACGAGATTAGGATCCAACACATCGCATGTTTTCTGTCTTGGTTGTTTTAAGTAAACTAGTCCTTCATTTAGCATTTGAGTTATTTGAGGAGTTTGAATGCGTAGTTTGTTTCCCAATTGCACTGTGCTGCAATGCATCTACCGGTGCTCAAACCGACGGTAGCATGACCACAAGCCCAACCCCTTTGCTACTGCGCAACTGCCATCACTTGAGAATTTTTTTTCTTTCAGATGGCGAAAGCACTAAATGTCTCTCACCCAGCAATTAAGTTCTTTTAATCCTTTTAATACTTCTTTTTGTTTGCCAAGCGAGCTTGTCGTATTGATTTGAAATACCAAATGCATTCTTGTTCGATAATAGTGCTGCTAAGATATAGTTAAATAGTTAAAATTTCAATTTTGCCATGAATGGTAAGTAAGCCTACTTATAAAACTTGACAGCTATTTCAATCCATTAAGCTCCGGTTATGTAAATAAATTATGGTAAAAAAGGAATTCTGTAGATTTAGTTAGGGATTAAGCATGCTTCAAACTTAGGCTACATACGTCAAATTTGATGTAAAACGTTGTATAAATCTTATGTGATGTTTTAATTGTAAATCATTATGCACCTAGATTTAGGGTCCTCGATTCACTAAACATACAACATAACATACTCCATACATAATTCATAAAAAAGAACGCTCGGTGCGAAAAGGTTCGAATCATAAAAAAAACATACACAAGTCATGATAGACAATGCGCATTCATCATTCACCATACACGTGAATGAAAATGCTCATTTTCGTAATTGTATGGCTTACAAAAGTGTATACAGTATGGGGAAGGTGTAGCTTTACACATCAAATTCGATTGAAAACATTTCGCACCATTTATGTGGTGATATACATTTGATTTATTAAATCGATGAAAATAATAAATATAGCATTTACATAGCTATTTCCACTATTTAAAATAAATGCTAGTTGCGCTTTACAAAGGCTGTCCTCTTTAGGGTTACCATTAATTTCAACATACAGCATACAGAAGAGCTGTCTGAAAGCTGCGTCATTCTAGTATACGACAATAATATCCATTTACGCCTACAAGGCTCACCTTCTACACGGATTTAATTGCTGGCTGCCGCTAGAGAAGATTAATTGAGCACGAGACTCCTCGATGACTAGCTTAGTTTCTTACCATTAAAGCACTGAGCCCCACTTTATTATCCAAGTAGATTTAGCATTTGGAATTGTTTCAAAAGTTCAGTTAGCATTTGATAATTAATTTTTGAACACCATAACCACAGGAGTTCAATTACATTATTGAAATAGTTCAGGAAGACCTTTGAATAAAATGATCACTCATTTAAACATTGCGATATTTAATTGTTCTTAATTCTTCTGTTTTTTTGCTTGTCGCTTTTATTTTCGGAATTTTTTTCTTCTTTTATATAAGTCTCGTTTGTTGTTTTGATGTGCTCTTTTGTGTATTTGTATAGTGCCTATGTGATGTAAACTACATCATTCCGAAAAGCCTGTTTTTGTCACTGCATTTCCTTGTAATATTTTACTTGCTCCTACAAACTGTGTTGGCATATTGCGCTACAATGTCATCTCGATATTTATGTATTTGCTGAATCCGCGAAGCAATCACTTATGCTCAGGTCGTGAAAGGGTTTAATGTTTTTCAACAGCATTTTTATGCATTTCAATCCCCTTCCATTATTTTTATGAACAAGTCGAGATTGTGCTTATTAACTGAAACATCAGATATATCATATAGTTGTGCTACTAGATTTCTAGATAGTTAAGAAGGCCTATACAATGGCTTAGGTTCGATTTTGCCATGGAATGGTAAGCCTGCTTATAAATCTTTACAAATATTTCTGTCATATAAATTTCCGGTTATGTTCATGAATCATCATAATGACAAATCATAAATTTAGTTCTGTATTAACTAGGCTTAAATTTTTAAATAGTTCACTTAAAATTGGATTGAAACCATTGATCCTGATTTATGAATTATTTTTAATTTGAATTACTTCGGAACTAATAATAGGAATCGTTAAAGAAATTTGATTCGCATTAATTAAGTAGTCTAGAACAATACAGACGCAGTCATTGACTTCAACAATAATATTTCAGTAGCATAGGAAGTGCTTTATTAGAGGATCTGTTACTTAGACTTCACAATGATATTTTTTATCGATTGTATTTTACATTTTCAAATTGTCCTTCTTTTGGTTGCTTTAGTATCTTTCGTTTGTTTGTTTCAATCTGTGTGTTTATATACTTGATTTGGGTTGCTAAGTTAACTAGATTATTTCGGGATTTTTTTTTCTTTTCATTCTGGTTTCGTCCTAAAAGAAGTACTTGGTCAGCTAGATCGTGTACTTCATCTTGTTCTACGGTGTCATTTTGATATTTATATAAGCTGAATTAAGGAAGCAATAGTGTAAATTTAATACACTAATGTATTTAATGCTCTTCGACAGTTGATTTAATGCATTGTTAATCCTTTTCCTTTTGTTTTATCAACAAGTCGAGCTTTTCCTAAGTAGCTCAAAACTCAAATGCATTATAATACTGCTACTAAATTTCTAGATAGTTAAATCGTCGATTAATATATCAAATGTTCAATTTTGCCAATGAATGGTAAGCCTACTCATTCAATTTGACATATAGCTATCTCTATCCATTACGTTTCCGCTGTATTCATAAATAAATCATCGCAGATATGCATTAATTAGTATTGGTAAACGAATAAGGAGGCTTAAAACTTAAACAGTGCGCGTCAATTTTGACTTGAAATGTTGTACATGATGATTTATAAGATGCTTTAAATTTGAATTACTGTGGAATCTCGCTAACTTTGGGGCTTATGAAGTAGTCCAAATTACCCGGGTTTCTCAAACTAGTGAGGGTATAATTTGCTGTATTGTTAGATTATAGTAATCCATTGCGCAGGATTGACTGCCAATTTGCCGATTTTCCCGATTTCAGAGGGGTCCAACTGGGTTTCGTATTTAATTTTGAAATCGCTTGAAAAGTTCGATTTGTATCATAGATGTATTCTTCAAAAGGAAAGATGTAGTTGTTGAAATATATAATATCATAATATACAACATTCACATACGCCACTAGGATATTTACGTTTTGCAAACTCTTCTTATTTTTTTTTCTAGCCATTTTTTTGCTTTCTAAACTTTCTTGATGGATATTTTTTGTTGCTTTTTATTATCTATTTTAGTTGTTTTTTCCCCCTTAGTTTTATGATCAAAAGTACTAGAAAATTACAAAGTGATGGTTTTTCTTCTTTCCTTCCTACCTTACCCAGAGCATATCATTGCTTGTTTCGATAGTTACTGGGGTTCTTTTTTACATTTTGCTCTAGACGTCTATGGTGGCACTCTGATAGCATTGTCTTTCTGCTGTTGATAACTAATTTAATGCGCTTTAACCACTTCCTTGTTTTATCAACAGCTCTTACTCTTACTACACAGCTCAAGCATCATATTATGTATTATATTACTTGAATTTAAGGATTAACAAGTCATAAAACTTAAGCTGTATGCGTCATACTCAACTAACTGTCAATGTTGCATCTTATATTATAAAAGATTCTTTATATATTTGAATTATTTTGTTACTTGATTTATTTGTATTGGGAATCGTTTCAAAGGTTCGATTAATATAGGAGAACTATTGATGAAAAACAAAAAAACTAGTTAGTTGATTCTTGCAATATATCACAACTGATTGAGAGGAGATGTTTTATATAAGTGCATCATTCATTTTGACCGTATAATACTTACTTTTTTTTTTGGAAATCATTCTGGTTTTCGCTTGAATCCTTTCATTTCGCTTTTTTTCTGTTTTTGCTGTTTCCTTAGTTTTTGTTTTTTTTTCACCATAAAATTTCGAAACCGTAGTTTCGACTTTTCCCCTCCGATCCACACTGCACTCAACTTGTTTCGATGTTTCGTATATGTTTATATTTTGCTCTAAGGTCGTTGACGTTTATGGCCATTGCTTATTTATTTTTGTTTTTTTGTTCTCTGTATGTTTGAGGGCTTCGTTTCTCTCTCTCTCTCTCTCTCTCTCTCTCTCTCTCTCTTTCTCTCTCTCTCTTTCTCTATCCTTCTATCTCTCTCTCTTACTCTGTCTCTTTCTCTCACTTCCTCTCTCTCTTTCTCTCTTCCTCTCTTTCTTTTTCTCTCTCTCTTACTCTCTCTGCCTCTCTCTCTTCCTCTCTCTCTCTTTCTCTCTCTCTTTCTATCTCTCTCTTTCTCTTTCTGTTTCTCTCTCTTTCTCTCTCTTTCTCTCTCTCTTTCTCTCTTTTTCTCTCTCTTTCTCTCTCTGTCTTTCTCTCTCTGCCTCTGTCTCTTTAAATATATTTCTCGGCATTTATTGTGAACTGAAAGTTAAGATGACTTTTTCGCTCCTTCCTAGTGTCAATTTATAACAGTATCATATTTCGACTTCATTGACAAAAATCAATGAATGAATCCGAGCTATAAAGTTATAGGAATATCTTCAAAGTGAAGATCGGATAGTATTACCACACTTTGCATTTTAATGGGTATAATATAACTATTTCAAAGAACACCGAGCTTTGCAATGATTTTTTCTATCAACTCGATGTTGAAGCAATGACCATTAAATATGTTTTAGTAATGAAAGCAACTTTTAATTGACAACCAAATGCATTTTTATGGAGAATGGTGACTCGTTTTTCATTGTCTATTATTTCTTTATAACCTTCTAGTTCAATTATTGTTTATTAATAATATTACTCTTAACTCAATTGGTAGTTGTTTTTTTTTACATATCTGCTCTTTCTTTTTTACTTTAAAGCACTCTCGCGTGTCACGATGGCCGAACGACTAGAACATTGGATTGATTCCTGACCGAGGCATTGTGGTTATCCCTTGAGCAAGTTTATTTGCATATTATATTGCTTACATTGGCGGCGCTGGATATTAGCGACGCTCGATTTACTCTGAAGTAACCTAATGTAACCTATTTGTTGCCCTATGGTCAAATGATAAGGCACTCAGCTAATGATCGAGAGGTCGCTGGTTCGACTACGCATACCGACGGCACAGAGATAAATCCTTGGGAAAGGTTTTTACACACATTTTCTCACCCCCACCCAGGTGTACTAACCATTCGTCTATAGGCATAGATGGATATTGTCAGAATGCGAGAATGACGCGCCTTTCAGGCAGCTCTTCTGTATGCTCAATGAGGAGTCAGAATGGTATTGGAATGAGCAGACCTTTCGAATACCCTTTGTAAAGCACTTTGAGCATTACAAAAAAAATGGGATAGCGCTACATAAATTATGTTCACTTTAATTTTAATTTAATTAGCACCGCTCGATTTACTGTGAAGTAAATAATTGAAATACAATGTCCTGATGGAAAAAAAATAGCTATCAAAGACAGATAAAATATCGATTATAGCGTGATTTGATGTAAATAAGTTTTCGTCCTAAATTTGAGGGCGCAATATTACATAACCTATCTACCCTGGGATCAGTGATGTAAAAACTACGACAAAAAAAGTCGCATCCACAAGGCTCCGAGCAGGAGTTGCTTGAATTATATGAATGCGTCACAGCAGCAGATGCGAAGTCAGAAACTAGAAAACTTATACGAATATTTTAAGTAGCAGAAATATAACTGAAGAGTTTAAGACGATAGTTTGTTCTAAATAATTAGTCAATAATATGGCGGAACCTCTTCGTTTGGGTCACTAAGAAAGTGGAAAACAGCAAATTAGCAAATTTCCACTCAAGAGGCGTTAACCGATTTTTATCATGTGACCTAGGGACCATGAATCTAAACAATCGAGAAATAAGACGATCTATCTCAAGCTGTTATAGTCTAGGCATAGACTATATTCTATATTTAAGTATTCATTATATTAATTAGTTCACGTGACGTAGGTAGTTTCGAAAGATAACAAACCACCACCATAAATGAAGTTAGACCTAGATCTAGACTAGACCTCGAAATAGACCTCTTGTTTCTCTATTTTTTATTTCCATTGTCCCTAGGTCACGTGACAAAAGTAGGGTAACGTATCCTGAGTGGAAATACTTAATTCGCCCAAAATCATAGGCTTAAGTGATTCTGCAAACGTATTTCGATTGTATTAACTTGCATAGCTAAAATAAATTCAAAAAATGTTAACATTGTATTATAATATGAATATTATGAATTATATTAA
>JAUEKR010011120.1:0-18930 GCA_031762895.1 Corambe burchi
ATTATTATTATTATTATTATTATTATTATTATTATTATTATTATTATTATTATTATTATTGTTACTATTATTATTATGATGATGATGTTAATAATGATTAATTGTTATTAAGCTCAAGAATGGCGTACACAGTTGAACAGTCTAGTCTATATATCCAGTGAAAGTTCATACTCAATAAATACATTTAATAACCCTCTCTTTTCCTTCGCTCTATTGTTGATCTACACAAGGGTTTCCTTATATTTGTTTATTATTATTTGTCAGTCCTCCATATATTAATAATAATTAATATATGTGTTAATAACTGGTTTAGGTCCTTTTTATCGGAGTGTCCTTTGAAAAGACACTTTTTTGTTTTGTTTTATTTTAAGTAAGTCATAATAAAATGAAAAAGAAAACAGCTATGCATCTATTGCTGCAGTTTCACTAACAGCTACTAAACAAAACAATCAATATCTGTTAGTGTTTAGTTATTTAATTTATTACCTTATTTCTACATTCTCACATTCATATCATATTTGTGTCTTTTCAGTTAGAGAAGTACTTTCAGCGTATCAAGGACCCAAATTTTAAGGTACAGTTTTATATGTTTACATGGTTCTTTCCTTTGGTTTATTTAAAATTTATCCTGTTAACTAGCATATATTATTGAATTTATACAGTTTGGTTATGTTCAAATACCATTTGATTTGCTTGCCTCGGTGCAAATTCTGTAATTTAATTATAGATCTAAACAAGCGGAGGGGGAAAACTTTGGTTTATTTTATATATATATAATGTATCCTTAGAATAACATATTTGTCTGGGATAGATGAATTGAATTGTTTAATTTTATTTTTTGGTTTTATTACCTCTATGATATATTTGTGTACATATCATTCATTAAATGGATAAAAAAGGATTAAGAGAGATTATGATTAACCAGATTTAATTTTTTTTAAAGATAAAGAACAATGTAAAGATTTTATTTTTATTACTCATCTCCTAATTCTCAAGGTGTAAAACATTTTTACTCTCCAAGAGATGTAAATTTTTAACATTTACTGGATGTTTGCCTGTCAGGTATGTTACAACTTTGTTTTTAGCAAGATGGCTGTCTTAGTGGCCAGGTAATATTTTTCATTGTAGTTCAGTCGTCTGACGTCATACCGAGATAGCTACGCAGTCTGATGGTTAATAGGGTGTTACATTGTGTTTATGTGAGTCCTTTATTTCCTTTTCAGGGTACAACAGAACCAAGATTGGACAGAAAAGGGCGTCCCTTGATGTCAATCAAAGATAGAATAAATGGCACTTCGCATATAAACTCTGTAAGTATCATATTGTATGTTATGATCCGTCATAAGTACACTTCTTAAGTTGAAAATTTTCTCTGTAAAAGTATGAAATGATATGCTTTGATTTGCACTGAAATGCATTTTGAAAGACTTGATTATGCTTTGTCTAATGAAATTATCAATTTGAAGATTTTATGTGTATATATTATTATTATATCTTTAGTATTATTATGTGTATCATTTTCTTATCTTAATATGTTTAGTTATTTATGCCAATAATCATGAGGAAAGAAGGAAAGAAGTCAATCGAGTGGGGGGGGGGGATCTAAAAGAATTATCTGTAGTCCTTTCATGGGTGGAGTGAATAAGCCTTAAACTGCAGTACAATCTGATTTGTTGTTTAGGTGTAAATTAAGAGATCACAAATATCTGTGTTCTTTTTATTTTCAAGACTAATGGGGTACGCCGTCACAATAAGAGTGAGATTGAAATTGGAAAGGCTGTGAAAGTTTTGGACTTTGACAACACTTCTAATGCAAGCTCTACGAATACTGAAGATAGCAACAAGTCTGTTATTGGACCTACCACTAGAAAGCAGTGGAGTGAATATGTGAAAAAACCTCTTACACACAGTGGAACTGAGAGTGAAAATACCAGTTCTGTAAGTTAAATATTGAATGCAACCCATATTTTCAATTTAAAAAAAAGCATTGCATTTTTACACAACTCATTAGGGTGGGCAAACATTTTTTTTAAAATAATGGGATTTGTGATATAGTAGCGTTATTAGATTACATTCTTAATATGCAATATTTTTTCTTCACTTATAGCCATCATGGTTACATATATCTATATTTACAAAGCATGAGAAATCAAAGTTTTCAGTTTACATTTTTTTCTGTGAGCTTTTCCTCCATCTACTATGTATGCATTTTAATATTAAAAACAGAATACACTTTCACTTCGTATATCCAAGCTTTTGAAGAAAAAAATGAGCTTGATAATGATAATTATTATTTGATGTGAGCAGTCTGTCTGAATTAATTGTATCTCATCATCACTGTGTGGAATAAGAAATACCAGTGATTTATTCTTTTTAATCCTTTTCTTTCATTATGCTGGCTCGAATTGGTTGGGGTTTACCATCTATGCTTTATTATATGTGCTATAGGGGGTGCAAAGAAGATGGTAGTAGAAATGTGTATATGAAAACATTTTCTTATTCTGAAGCAAATGCCTTGTCATCACACTAATGAAGCTGTTAGTGTATTATGCTTTTTTTCTTAATGTGTAGTTGATTTTAATTTGATCTGGTATTATATTGTTTCTTTCTTTCATTACAGAACATGGATGGAGAAGTGAAAGTTAAAAAGAAGCCAGGCAGACGTAAGAAGATGAAAACCAAGCAGGTCTTGGATAAGGGAGCTTTGGGACAGAAAAAGATAAATGGTAATGTTTATTTTACAGTAAATTATATATAAATATACCAGCTTTAAATATTAATGTTACCACCAATAGATTTGTTTTTGTTTTTAAAAATATATATATTGTTGTCATTTAACTATTTTACGTGCTCTGTCATTAGAAATTACCCATAAAACATTTGTTTCTAAATCTTCATCCAGACGAATTGACAAGTCCTCATAGTCCAGAACAACCAAAGAAAGCTGACAAGGTTCGTTTACGCGATGGGCGGAGGCGCATTCGAGTCAACAGCAGTAATTCATCATCTAGTGTTTTGGTTGATCATCAGCAGTATACCATGGCTACATCTCCCACCAGCGGCTCCATTCCAACTTCATCATTGCAATCATCTAAGGGTGTTCCCACTACTAGTGCTCCTACTATCGACCCACAACCGTCACTCGACAGTCTCAATTTGTTGCATGCACATACTGTCATGTCCACTTCTGGCCAAGGTTTGTATCTTACTTATCTTATTAAAAAAAAATTATTATGTCATTGTTGGCTTGGTAGATTTGTGATTGTTGAAAAGAGAGAATGTGTTATTGGACTGAAATTTTCTCTTGGAATAGAAAACTAAAAGGTATATTTTTTTTACTTTTTTGTTTAGTTTTTGTAGCAAAATAGCATATATATTTGTATTCTTTACAGCGTTTAGTGGTGGAAGGATAGAGAAACTTAAAAATATTGTGATCTATACAACTATTTTAATAAATTTGATACACACATATTTGCATTAACAATGAAATATTGTATGATTAAGCAAATCAGTTGGGATCAGATATGATTAATTAAGGTTAGGTATATTCTTTTTTGAAAGTTTTACTGAAGGAAATATTGATTATTTGAAATTACAAAATACTTTTTCTCAATAGTTTCAGCTGTAATTACATTATTATCATCATGTACATTACATGGCTCTTCACTTTTTCTATGTTCTTGGCTTTGTTTTTTTTTTTAAATTGTATTATTGTTGCCCTGTCCTCTGACCCATTTGAGATGATACATATCAATTTCTATTTTTGTTTTGCATTAGATCTCTATCCTTTGTTTGTTGGCCTAAGCATTATAATTTTACTGTAAGAAATCTATTACTTTCCATTCATCTGACAAAATGTTCTAATTTTCTTTGTTATATTATTACAGATGCAACTGATAAAGTCAATTACAACGACAAGCGCATGACTGAATCATCAAATGCTTATTTCAAACCTAGTGTACAACAGCAAACTCTGACCTCTATTGAAAAGGAAGCTGGTTTCCTTCATATGATTGGTGAGCTCTTTTTAATATGAATAGTTTAATATATTAGTAAATAGGAATATCAATATTCAATTATCTGTAACCTAGTAATAAAGATACTTGAAATATAATGGCTTCATGACTTTTTTATTTATAAGAAATGTTTTAAAGCATTAACTCACTATTGAGTGCAGTCACATGTAGAATCATTTGTGATCTAGCTAGAACATCCAACCTTTTTACTTGCACAACCTTTTTTTTTTTAGAACTACTTTTATGCAGGGCATTGAATTGAAATTATAAATTGTGGTTTCTTCTAATGGTCTTTACTTTTAGAAAATATTTGTAATTTTTTAATGATGAATATTTATTATACATAATGAATTGTGTGTATGCTTTAGTTCTATGAATATTTTTTGTTTGTTTTAGATTGTTTTGATCTCAGATTTGCTTTTGGTTACTATTATCAAAGAAATTATTTACTTCTTAATATTATGGTTGTAATTTAAAAATTTCATTTGTATGAATGATTTTGTATATCCCCTCTTCTTGTTTTTCTCTCTCCACAGAATCAATGAAGCAGAAATTCCTATCATTTCTCTGTTTTATGCAAACACCTGAATACAGGACCATGCTCACTTATCAAATCGAGCAAGAAAAGGTAATAATTTTTTTTACCCCAATTTTGTTTCTATTATTCTCATTGTCTTTCTCCGATATGCTGTGATTAAGTTAATGTAATTCAATGTTAATTGTTGTTAAAACTTCTATTTATCTTTCTTATCTGGATTAATGTTTTTCTTTCTTTCTTTTCTTTAAATACATATGATAATTTTATATCATCACCATCAACCATAAACATGCTCATCACCATTATTGTCATTATTTTAAGTGTTTTATTTGGAGTACTCTATTTTAGGCATCTGTTAAATTTTTCTTTCTCTCTCTCTCTCTCTCTCTCTCTCTCTCTCTCTCTCTCTCTCTCTCTCTCTCCTCTTTTCTAGGAAAGACATGCCAAGTTGATTGAAAATCAGGAGCGTCTGGAGAAACAAATTTCTACTTTGCAAAAAGATGGTGTTTATTTGATAAAGGAGAGATTGAAAGAGGTAAGTTAGATGCCTTTTGAAGAAGTGCTTTTTAAAGTGCTTATTTGCTGTTATTTAAAGAAATAAGTTGAATATTAAGCTTGGTGAGTGAAAAAGAAAGTGGTGTTTAGTTAATCTCATTTCCATTTATATCTATCAAACGCAGTAGATTAACAGTATGTATGCATTTTTATTTGTAGAATGCAAATTATAAACAAAGAAAAGAAAAAAAAAAGGATTGCAATTTAATCTTTTACATAGTTTATCTTACCACTGTTACAATACCTAAAAAAATTGATTATCAGTCCAATGTTGCTGGGTTTTTTTTATTCCTTGTGTGTACTTGAAATCTCCATCTCAATTAGCTATACATTTCACATTTCTGTGAATTGAATAGGTTCTAGATTGTCCTTATTACTATTACTCAATGATGTTATGATTAGATTTGCATTGATTTATTTTAATGAATCCTCTTTCATTTCTTTTTTTATTAACAGCTGGGTGTGAAAGCAGATAATCCAGCGGATCTGTTGAGTCAAGCCAAGAAAGTGGTTATGAAACAGAAAGAACTTCAAGCTCAAACTTCCACCCTACACAATCACATTAGGGTTTTGCAAGCTGAACAAAATCATCAATTGGTAAGATTTGTTTATAAAAAGTCATTTTTGATGATAATTTCTTTTGTATGATACATATGATATAATGTCTGTTTAAGAAACTAATAAAAAAACTGGAGCATGCAATTTATGAATGGTGATTGAAAATGATGAAAAAAAAGAGGAAAAATGACTGTGCCATGAGGTATTATAAAAAAATCACTTCCTTTTTAAAATTTGGCTGTAGTCAAGTTGAAGAATACAATTATGAATGCAAGAATAGATCTATGCACAATTTTAAGACGATTGGTTAAAAAACAATTACACAGGAAGATAAATTGATTATTACATTAATTTTATTTCATTTTTCTATTGCAGAATACTGCTCTTAGCAAGGTCATTGATATAAAGAACAGCAGAGATGGAAAAGTAAGTAGTAAATACAATATTTCATTTTGATTTAAAAGTTAACCATTAAGTTTTGTGAGTCTTAAAATAGAAAAAAAACAAAACACAAGCAAAAGCAAAATCCCAGCAAAACAAAATCACTCTCACCCTTTGATAGAAAATATATATGTTATATTATGTACCAAGTTATCTATTTAGTTAAGGTAATTAAAGAAAATTAAAATCTACTCAGAAATCACTGCTGCACAATTGAGCTATTATTATGCTGTAAACTTATTCATTTCCAGTTAAAGATGCACTTTTACTTAATGTAAAATATGACAGAACTTGAATTTCATTGATATATTTAAAGTATATTCATTTATAAACATGAATGCTCTAATCAAAGATGTTCAATATAGAGACTAATTGCTTTAAAATTGGTTGTAATACTTTGTTGAGGTATTCTTAGTTGTTATAGTTGCGCCTGCAATGTTTATTAACATGTCCAAATCCAGCATTATTGAATTCTTCTAAAAGATTAATATTTCATCTATCTATGGTCTATAACAGTTTATTTTGATAAAATGGATTGATTATTCAGTATTAAGGATTGAGACATTACTTTTTAGATATTCAAATTAAATTTCAATTACTGTAATTCAGCTCTTATGTGATTGTTTTTTTTTGTTTTGTTTTTTTACTATTGATTACTTTCGTTATTCCTTTCTTCTTAACCAGATGAACAACTCAAAACCTTCCTCACCAGAGCAGCTACAATTGGAAGCTGGTCTTCAACATCTAAAATCAGAATTGCGTCACCTCAAAGATGTGAATAGTTCTTACACTAATAAACTCCAAGATGGGATTGAGTCTCATAAAGGCACGGACAGTGCTACTAATAAACTGAATGGCGTTTTCAACTCTAAATTTTCTCTGGAGAAGATTGAAATGAAACAAAAATATGATACTCTTGAGGAAGTTTTGGATATGCTGAAAAAGGAAATGGTTGCTACCTCTAAGGTTGTTGGCCAGGTCAGTGCTGTGAATGGCGACCCAAATGTGACAACTGCCAGGCCCATAGACTCAAAGAGTATCACCAATATATCCACTTTATCAAATCTGAAGCGGAAACACGAGCGTGAAGAATTTCAACGAGATGGAGATGTTTTAGGGAAAAGTAGAGAGATGACACTTAAGGAGGTTTTAGAGCGCACCAATCCCTCAAAACAGAATCGTTTATCTTCTTTATCATCACCTATGCCGTCATCATCGACATCATTATTGTCATCTTCATTACCAAGCTCCCCTGCAGCACCTGTGTCCAGCAACTTATCAACCTCTTCATCATCATGGAAAGTGGGTTCATCTTCTGAGCAGTTTGTCATTCACTCTTCTCGACGTATCTTGCCACCTGGAACGAAAATAGATCTCAAGCGCCCCTCTAAAGTCAACGGGGTGAAGGCTCATTCCAGACTTGCTTCGACAACAATTGGTCCCGATTCTATGCCACCTAGCAAAGTACTTAAGATGGACTGTAGCAACGGCAATGCAGAACTTACAAATGGTATCCCCATAACCGTTCCCAGTGTTCTGCCTAATTGTTACACAGATTTTGAAAAGTCGGCTGCGGAAGAGCTTATCTCTCTCAAAACTGGATTCAACGGTCCTAAGGCTAGAGTAAGTCTACTTCAATCTAAGAATAAAGATGATGTGGACTCTTCTAATTCACTGGTGAAAAATAAACCTAAAAACAAGCATTCCTCTAATAATAAAAGAAATGGGAATAAAAAGCAAAAGCAAGATGGTAGTAAACCTTCCACGACCAACTCCATTGGTAGCAATGGCTGTGCTTTCTCTCCTCAACTTCATAATTCTTTACTGATAGATCCCTCTATATCTAATCGGCAGCAACAACAGGCACATATAACTCAATTTTCTAATATAGCCTACACCAATTCATTAGACAGCATATCATCCAAATCTGTTCCTGGTGTGAGCATAGCAGCACCATCGGTTAGATTCTTACCAACCGACATCAATAAAGGGTTACATATTCAAACAAATTTTTCCGTCGCCTCTAATTCTATATCGATTCAACAATCCCACCAACCAGCTATCTTGTCCCATTCAAGAATCAAAGAATCATTACCGCTGACAAGCCATACTTCTCTTCTTCCTATACCAGCATCATCGGTGGATGTTAATGGTAGCACAAGTCGATTGCAATCTTCGTTAGCTGTTCCAAGCACTAATGGTATTCAGCAGCCACTTTTTAAAGTCATCGGAAACAAACAACAGTTTATTCTAGCCCCTAAAATAGGCACCAATGGGAACCACCTTGCACCTAATGAGGGAAGTCGAATTGTTGGTTCATCATCTGGCGTGAAGTTGCTTGCTGCGGCTAATCAAGAGGTTCCATTAGGAAACGCGCAACAGATCCTCAGGAAGATTCAGCCCGCTCACGATGGCAAAGGTATGTTTGATTCCTTGAAATTTTGAGTTGCTGTTTTTTCTGCGACAGTATAATTTTTTAGTTTCTTCTCTTTTTATTTTCCTATAACTTTAATCTACATTTTCATGCCTTGAGACTTGAGGAATTGTTGATTTTAATTTTTGCTCGAAGCATGACTAGGTGGTATGGTAAAAAGCTACACTTCCTTTGCAAGTAATCAGTTATATATCAAAAATGGCCTTTTCATTTAAAACTGCTGCATGGGATTCCAGCTGTAAACTCACTTTTAAATGGTGTTATGATTCTGATGGCTTTAATGATAAATATATATGTACTAGCTGATTTACCCGCTCTAGAACAGGGTATAGTATATTAAATATTAAGTAAGTAGCGTACACTATGATGAAAACAAAATTTAATATATATATCCATATGTAAGAAATCTAATGGAACATCTAGAAGTCGATATTTAAAAAAGATGATTGGAATTTTTGTATTCAATTCCAAACCCCCCATTAAAAAAAAAGATTTGAACTCGAGTCTCCGATGGTACCTCCAATCCTGAACTGAGTGCTTTATCTACTGACTGGGCTATCCAGACATCTTCTGTTATGCATTGGTGTAATTTGAAATAGGTGCCTAGTCTAGGGAAGAGAAATCAAGATTTATATCAATCTTAAAGATTCAGAGATAAAGCATCTCTTTTAGGTAATACTATGATACTTACTTTTGGTAGCATATCTAGATAGAAAAAAACCTCACTTTCATTAGCTGAATACAATATAAAGAACATTGATCTGAATGTCTAGTTTATATATCTAGGGATCTAAAACCCTATCTTATCTAAGATGTCTATCTAGACTTGAACAAATAGTAAACAATAGACTATAATATTTTTATAAAATTGATTCAAGGGTGAATAGTCTTGAAAAACGTATTTAATATATTTTTTATTTCAACTGATACTAAAAAAGATAGTCCACCTAGATTATAGTACATTCTATGGAAAGTGTTGTGAATATTTTTTTGGTGGTCTTAAAGTTTGAAGTTTACCGTGAACAACAAATATTGGAATGGGGTATTATCGGTCAATAACGCTTGTTATGATCGTATTTGGGCTTACAGATTTATATGAAAATATAGATTTATGAACAGATATACTCCCACTTTTCTTTCTAGGAACTTAGTTTCTATTATTCAGGAAGTTTTTTTTATTCCCATATTATCTTTATTAGATTATTATGTATTGCTCTGATACTTATTATTACAGGTAAGTTCTAGGTCGTTTAAGAATTTATGATGTAGATTTGAATTGATCGAGTTTTTATTATCAAGATCAATGTGAACATCACAACTTATGAAATTTTGATACCCCATAATTTAAAATTGGGTAGTGAGTGGAAATGCATACATTTTTTAATGAATTGCATTTAATTAAGATGTTACTAATTTTGTTTGAGGCTTTTTCTCATGTATTAATTTGTAGCAGTGAGTTGAATTCTTGGCAGAGGTCTTGAAAGACATGTTTTTTATGTTTTTAATGTGATATGATTTATGATTTTAAAAGGAAAACGATAGAACAAGCATAATTGAGATTTTCTTTTGAATTATATATATAATATATTAAAAAATACATTTCATCTATTGATATTATCATTAGGGCTATCAGATTTCTACTAAATAGGTGATTCTATCTGTTCTTTTTTTGTTTTCCTGATTGCTTAAAAATATTACTACCAGCACACTTCTAATTTTAATCAAATTTACCTCCTTTCTCTTGGCTATTTCTCCCGTTTTGAAAATTCTTCCCAGACAGCTTAATTTTGAGTTACATACTTAGTATTGGCTTAAAGTTTGACATTATATTGATAGGAGATTTGTCGCTCCATACTTCATACTTCATATAATTATTTGTTTAGGTTTCAAATATGTGTAAATCTTGACTGAATAGTTTCCATGCCTTTGAGAGAGCTTTGTGTATTGAATTTTAAAATGTCAGTCATCAGTCTTATGTGTAGCTTTATGTAACCACCTCATTTGTTGTTTCTACTGGAGGTATTGATTATTGATTAGAGAAGTAACTCATGCATTGTACTCATCAATTGTATTTAAATTATTAATGATGAGAAGAAGACAGGTTTTTAAAAAATACTGCATCACATAATTTGTTAATATAAAATAATAAAGATAGAATGTTGCAATGAAATTATAAAAAATGACTTAACATTCAATAATATTATCATATTGTTTGTTGTTCTTCCTTTTACCCCTCTCTTTCTCTCTCTTGTTGACCCAGCTTGTTCTCCGCTTCACTCTGTCATAAGTTCTCCGTGTGATGAATGCTTTGCAAACGCTTCAAATGATGAACTTTCTAATGTTGCTCATTGCCAAAACGATTGTGAGAAGATTGATCAAATTCCAGGTGCAGGCAATCTTTCTGCATCTCATAATTATGATGCAACTCCGGCTACTGCCACACGTAGCAAAATTCAAGATGTAAAGACACATCATTCTACTTCAGTGGAATTGAAGGATGGTGAAAATTGGAGGAAATCGACGTCTGCCACAAAAAGTGCATCGTCAGAAAAATCAAAAGAGCGGCGCGGAAAAATGTTGGGAGGAGATGATGGAAAGATGCACCATAAAGAGAAACTGACGTCTAAAGCTGATACCAAGCAATCTATTATAGTGACCAAGACCACATCACACGAACGGTCTAAAAGTTATGAATCAAAGTCTGATGACAATGTAAATAACTCTAAGAAAAATATTTCTTCAAAAGATAGCTCTATTGTCAAAGATAAAGTAGAAAAACTATGTAAGGATGAGTTGAATGGGAATTCTAATGAGAAAAGTGGAAGAGTATCTCGTTCAAGTGTAAAGAAATCTACTTTTAGAAGTGAATCCAATGATAAGAGAAAAAAACAAATAAGTCCTTCACGAGACCTGTCTGAAGTAAACATTTCAAATATTTCTAAGGATGTTTGCGAGGTTGATAAAATGAAGGTGCAGCATTTGGAGCATAGCAATAATTCTAAAAAGCCAACTTCGTCTGAAAAAAAGGGAAAGAAGGAATGTTCCAGCACGCCTATTGAAGAAAAGAAGAAAGATGATAAATTATCACCACCTAGACTACAAAAATGTGAAGTCTTGCTGAACGATGCTAAAAAGAGCTGTGACGATGATTCTTCTTTGCAATCAAATGAAGTCTCTAAGAAGCCAAACTTATCTTACTCTTCTAAGAAAAGTGAAAAGTTGGAAAGGAAGAAAGATAGTGCACATAAAAAAGAGACTTTGAAGAATTCCAGGTTGAGGCACAGCAGCACAAAATGGCCTGAACCTCCGAAATTAGAACCTGTACACCCTCTCCCTTTTGATGATGGTGGAATTTCTACTCTATGTGCATCCTTATCCAAATCTCACATGACAGATTGTGACTCCACATCTGGCGATGTCAAGGAAATTAAGAATAAGAAGTTGACAACGTCTGTGAACGGTAAACAATCTCAACCTTTTGACAAGTCTGTGATCCAATCTGAAAAAGGGCACATTTCTGATAAAAATGTTTCCCAGACCAAAGATTATAAACATAATGTAAAGCCATCAAGTAAACACAGTGACTCTCCAGAAAGCAAAATGAATCCAAGGAGCACTAAAGGAAGCAAGAAAAATGATGGCAAGAGTAAAGATGTTATCAAGTCCATTTCCAGAAAGGTTGTGACAGATAAAGCAGAATGTGCCAATAGTGATACAGGCGAACATTGTAGGTTAAATGAAAAAAAGATTCAGTCAAACAAAAATAAAAGCAATTTAGATGACAAGAAAAGAAAAAGTGAAACCAGTCCTAGAAAGAACAAGTTTGAAAAACCTTCACCATCTTCTCAGGATAGTTTTGAAGAACAGGATAGTGGATTTTATAGTGAAGGCTCATGCATGTCCTCGGCTAGTCTTAGAGTATCACCTGAAGGCAAAGATTTGAATTTACTTCTTGATGAAACTGATGGTGATAGGAGCAATGGATCTCTGAAAAGGTCCATCAATGGAGAGTCCGGAATTATCACAGATAGTGAAAATGTTGAGATACCAGGTAAAGTTTCAGATGGACCTGACTCCACAGAAGATTCATTTCAATTTGACAAGAAAGATTCCAGCTGTGAGAAATTGTTGGTTTCTAAGGATATCGGGTCAAATCCACATGCCAAGGTTATTGATTCTACTGTTGAAGATTCTTGCATTGCTCCTCGCGACTCTCAACCTACCCATAATCTACGAAAGAGGACAAATTCGAGGAGTTCGTCGTCGTCATCTAGTGGCTCAAGCTCAAATCCGAGCATATCAACCAGTTCTGGGTCTGAAAGTGGTGGAGAAAATGCTAACTTGAAAAGCGATTCTCCGCCATGCAAAACACCCTGTCTTAAGTTATTCAAGCATAATGAATCTGCAGCATCCCAAAGCAATGATAAAGCTAATCCGTTTTTCACCAATCCAAATCTGATAAGTAAGAGACCTGGTTATTTGACTTTGTCAACTTCATCAGCATATTCACCATCAGACATGAAAATTAAATCTAACTCAGCAGCTGGAATTGGTTTGCTTCATACCTCTGTTCAACCGACGCCTGGCTATCAGCTTATCATTGCCGACTCCAATCGTAGTCCTTCTGAAATGCGGAGTCCTAATGGAATGCGTAGCCCGAATGCACTGCTTCCCAGTCCTACTGCATCTAATCTTTACTCGTCATCAACATCATCATCTCTGTTGAAGTCACCACCCGTCTTTGAGAAAAGTGTATCCCCTCAGTACAAATCTAAATGGAATGCCAATCATAACCCATTTAATTTCAAATCCGAAAAAGCTCAGGAGAATTCAATCTCTAAGTCAGCTCTTGGGAACTTTTCTTCTCATGAAATCATGATGGATAAAACCATGATAGGACACGAGGATTTAAATACAAAGAAAAAAGCATCAATTCCTAATGTTAAGACTTCTTTAAATCCGGTTGTAGATTGCAGTGTTAGTAATGCTTTATTTAACCACAGGGTACCTACTTTTGTAGAATCTTCTACAAGAGAAAAAAGCAATATCGATGTTGCCAAGTCTACTTCATTCACCACCCAGCAACCAAACTCATCTCTTCTGAGAAATAGGAGTGATGGTTTCAATAACAGTTCTGAGAGAAAATATGACCATGAAATGTATTCTCCACCATTCGACAATCAAACTATTTCTAAACCACAGCAAAGAGCTAATATATCAATTTGCAGAGAGAATAATATACAACCCAATCTTGAACATGATAATGGGAAAGCAATATTAAATGACTATGAAGATGATAAATATAACCTGCGAATTTCTAACCATTCTATTAGGACTCACCATCAGATCAACGATAACCATAACTCGATGTCTACAACAGAACTTGATTCTAGTCTTCAACAAAGACAAGACAATTATCCACCCTCAAGGCAGTTTAATAAATCTGCTGCACACTCCACTAAACTCCTCCCTTATCCACAAAAACAACCCTATCAATCTCCTCCACCCCCTCCTCCCCCACATCAGTGGATGAATCAACAGTTTCATCATCAACAACCAGTCTCCACTGACCACCATTTTGAAAGACGGAGATATGACAACTATAAACACAAGCTGTTCTCTCAAGTACCTTCTCAACCACCACCTCCTCCTCCTCAACACTCATCTCACAATACCAGGAGTGGTGGGGCTTTCCATGATGACCCTGTACCGCCAACTCGCCGTGCTACTACCACTTCCAAAACTGGCAGAGGAGGCTCTTCTACCTTGCCATCTCAAACTCAATCCCCTCTGCCTCTTTCTTCTTCTTTTCATCAAAACTTTCACCACAGAGGCCGTCCTCCTCCTCGCACCACCTATCATCACCAACACCACAATCAGCAGCAGCAGCAACATCAGCAAAACCACCGTCCTTCCAATGATAATTCAGGTCAGTGGGCTTCTTCTCCTGCTCCATTTGGTGACGGGTTTTCTCCTCCTACGAATGTATCTCGTCATCATCATCATCATCATCATGATCATCATAGCAACCATAACCACCACCTCAATAATCACCGCAACCTCCAAACCAACAACCACCACCACCACCATCATCATCCTCATCTTCCTCGACATGGCTAAGAGGGTATGGCACTTTCCCCTCCCCTGATATGCTAACCAGGTTCCTATCCTTTGTATTTTTTTCAGTGTATATATTTGAGTGTGTATAATTTCCTACTCCTCATTTCTATTTTAACCGGGGTTTTTTTTTTCATTTTTAAAATCGTTTTGGTGTTTTTTGTATGTTTGGTGTCACTATTCTTCGTATGAAAATTAACTCACCCAGCACTTTTTGGTGTGATTATTTTATGCCCTATATTTATTCATGGTATTCATTTTTTAATGGAAATTTATTTGCAAGTAAGTGATTGTTATGCTCTCTCTCTCTTCTCTCTCTCTCTCTCTCTCTCTCTCTCTCTCTCTCTCTCTCTCTCTCCATTTTTATTATTCTTATAAAAAAAAAAGAAAGCATAAATTTCTTTATATGGTTGGCATCCTAATTCTAGTATTAGTTGTTTTTTTTAAAGTTGATTCCAACGATTTGCTTATATCACCCAATCCTTTGCTTTCGTTTTTAGCTGGTATATAAGAGTGAAGTTTATAATCATCCACATGTATTATATCTGTATTTTAATAATCTAATTTGGGAAATAAATATCCATTCCTATGTATATAATACGCCAACACACTAATTTCTCACTGGAAACTAAAAGTATTTAAAGATAATCATACCACATATGTTATCTGTTTACTGTTTTGTGTTAATAGTTTTGATAAAAATATAATATGCTAATACTAATAATACTATAAAAGTCTTGATTCTTAGGTTGTGTTTTTTCTTTTTCTTGGGTCAAGATGTAACTCTTAATTGCGCTGTAATTAATCCACATGAGGGTATTTTACTATTTTTGAATTATAACTGAAACCTGGCCGTTGTATTTGGGGAATTCTTTGATTCTTTTTAGGTTTGAAGTGAACGCTATCTAGCACTTTCTTTCTTTTTCCATTTTATAAATTTTTTTTTTTTTTTTAAATTTTGATTTTGGATGGGGAAAGTCCTTTGAAATTTGAAACCCAACATAATTGTTTAGAAAGTTATCCGTTAACATTTTAAAAAAGTGATCTATCTTGTGATAATGAGGATGTTAACAGAGATACCTTCCTCTCTTTATATTTATTGATATATTACGTGTTACATTAGATTTATGCAAGTTGAACTCAGTGTATGCATTATTTTAATTTACTGAAAGGTATCTTAGTTGAGTTGAAGGGTAATTATTTTTGTTTTACTTGGAATAAAGCCTTAGATTTAGTATGTTTGCTATTTCTCAATGTTTTCTTTTTGCTTTTTAAGGGATAAGTTAATGGGTTTTTTTTCTGTCGTAGTTTTCCATTGTATTTCCTTTAGTTTAGTGGCTGTTCTTTGATTTTAAAATTTTGATCATGTAGTAGATTGCATGCATTGCTTTTCCTCCCCTTGTTTGGATTAATTTTTTTTAATGAGTTTGATTCAGATACCACCGTTGTTTCATTGGGTTTTTTCCTTTTGTTTTTGCGTGTGATTAGTTGAGATTTTTTTTTATATCTGCTAGTACCCTGATTTCTAGTAATGATATTGTACTGCATTGTTTAAATGTTGATCTCTGTTGTTTGGTGCCAAAAATATGATTTTGTAATTAACATATTTATTATGTATGTATGTGTGTGTAGTGTTATACCTCATTTTAATGCGAGTATTAAATTGATTTATTAGAATTTATTTTACATTTTGAAGACCAGAATCACATTCAATAGTGTCTGATTATTATTAACCAGAAAAAAGAAGACTCAATACAAAAAATAAAAATACATAAAATATAACATAGTAAGAAATTCAAACCATTGAAAAAAAGGAATGCTAAATTTAAAAAAAAACAACCCAACCATTTATGTCAAATAAATAGTAATGAGAAAAAGTTATAATCCTATTTCATCGGTCCCTTTTTAGAAAAAAAGAAACAATCTGTATCTTTGTTTATAAAACTACTTAATAATTTATGATAGATTGTAGTTGATGAAGCAATGCTAGTAGTAGATGTTGTCTATATTTGTGAGTAATTTTGTGTTTGAAATTCATTACATTTCTGACTTCAGACCTTTTAGAATTCTTGCATTGTAGCCTTCTCTTCCTAATCTCCTTCACATTTAGTAGCTGCAGGCATCTTGTAGAATAGATATATTTGGCTGGATATTAAGTGATCCTAGATGTTTATATTATATAGAGGCAATTATTAATAATGGTATAATAAATGGACTATCAGTATCATTTGACTTAAAATTTTGCAGTGTACTAAGCAAATAATTTTAATGGTGTATGCTTATACTCATTAATAATTTATATGTATCACTCCTTTACTGTTTTGTCGTTTTCTTTTATCTTATTTTATATTTAAGTGCACATGATATCATTTCTTGAATTAAATTTTACATTTTACTTTTTATATTCTTATAATGAAATTGTTTATTCATTGAGTTTTATTTTAGCTGCCTTATATAGATATATTTATTTTAACCAAAATTTAGTTCATATTTGAAATAGAGAATAATATTGTAACATTGTAACCAACTTCTGTTTTGACATTATAATATATTATATTCAGGTTTATTCTTATACTTAGACAATATATGTATTTTTGAATTTTTGTTATCCTTTTTATTTGTATTGGTATTGTATGTTCAGTTTACTACGCTTGTAGCAAGGTCGGCTTGCTACATCCATTATATTTTTACATTGCTACATCGGGGACCTTTTCATGAAAAAAGGATTGCTGCTTCATCCAAAAATCGCTTCAGCCAAGTTTGCTTTAAATGTAGTCGACTGATCTTAAGTTGGAATGCTCTCCTTAATAAACCTGTTGCACGTTTTTGTTTAATATAGTGTGCCTTTGTTTATTTTCTTTTATTTTTTATAAATTATTATTTTATTTCAAATCAGCTATCATTTTATTTCTATTTTATATTGATTGTTTATATTTTTTATTATGATTATTCTATAAATAAAAAAAAGTATGATAGATTATATAAATTTAAGTGTAGAGAAGGCATATTTTTAAAATATAAAATTCTTTAGCACTTTTTAAATTACTATTTAGGGTGTGGAATAAGGAGTATTTCATTCGTTTTGAGAGCATGAATAATTCCAATGAAAACTATTCTAACTTTTGCTGAAAGAAAGAAAACAACTTAACAAGCAGTATACATACAATCTTTAATAGTAATAATAATAAAGTAAAAATAACCTAGCAAGTATTTATTTAATTGATAATGATGTTTATATCAAAGTCTCAATTGTTGATAGAATATATATGTTATATAATATTGATATCAGTTCACAATATGATATGTAATATATTGTGTCTAATAATCTGATTTCAATTTCATTTCCTTTCCTCACTCAGAGTTGAAGTGGATCCTTGTGATGCCCAACCAGGGAAGTGGCGGTACTGTGCAGACACCAGTCAGCGTTGGCTCCCTCATGGCCAATTGCAACGGAGCAAGTGCTAATAATATTAATAGTAGTAATGGTAATGGTCCTGCTGCTGCATACAGTACTACTTTCCATCTAAACCACGAGCAAGGTTTCATCTGAGGCAATCTTTGCATACGGCGGATCACCCCTTGGACCACCCACTAAAATTTATGCCATATGTGTCTCTTAAGAGGGAGGTGGGTTTATTTCTTCAGTGAGGAAGGGAGGGGTTATTTTATCACAGAGGATAGTTTTTTGTCTCCATGCAACATATTCTTTAAAGAGGGATACCACTGTATATTATAGGTATTTGCATCTCTGTAATTACTTCAAAACTTGTGCTTATTGTAATATAGCCATCAATTAAAGTTCCCTTTCTTCCCTATCATTTCCATAAATATATCATTTAATGTGTTTGTTCACGGTTTGTAAGAGTGTTCGATTTGTATTTTTTGAATATTTTCATTGTCGGTCTTGAAAATATTTTCTTGTAAAAAGTAATTAGAATGACTTTTTTGTTGTATTTTTATTGTTCGTTTTAATATGATTTATATATGTTCCCCCATAATGAATTTTTTAAATGTTACTACAGTAGTGACCGCCTTAATGCCTGTTCCAGCTTAATGCCCGCTTTTCATGCAAAATGGATTTTACACTATTAAAATCACCCCTCTAAGTGCCCGGTTGAAAACTGCCAACCGCCTTAATGCCCGTTTTTGTCAATAGTCAAAAAAATCTGGTATGTGTTCCAATGGAAAAACTAAGTAATAGAATTGTTCTATTGTAGGAATGTGGCTTATGATATATAGTTCAATCTTAAACAATAAATTGTAGCACATAT
>JAUEKR010011121.1:0-17214 GCA_031762895.1 Corambe burchi
TATATGTATGTATGTATGTATGTATGTATGTATAATATATAATGGTATGTTGCAAAAGCACTTCGTATTTATAAATTTTGTAATAAATGCTGTGAAGGCTTCGGATCATATCTTAAGCAAAGTTTATCTTATCCTTATCGTTAATCAGGAGGTACTGATATTTTCTTCGTCTTTTCAAAATAGTATCATCTCCTGCTGACTAATCACCTCTTGCTACCATATTACGATAACCAACGAAGACTACTTGGGATAGCGGTACAGAATGTCACAGTCATCTTGTATTTGTATCACTGTCATGTATCTAGAGATTAAGAATATAATGATATAGTTTATAATGTCATGCAGTTGAAGACATTGCCTTTTTGAAAGAGGCAAACAAAGTTAAACATGCTTTTTACATTTTTATTTCCTATAATTAGGTTCAAATTCGGCCTTGGAGTTTAAGTGATTCAGATTTTGTGATGGATGGGTCTCAGCCTCTTGATCCAAGAAAAACCATTTTTGTAGGTGGGGTACCCAGACCTTTACGAGCAGGTGAGATAGTGTTCACTTGTCAACCATTCCTCTTTAAGAGGAATAGTTTCTCTTTCCTGTTTCCTGACTCCTGATTCAGATCTGGCGTTCTCTCTCTCATGCATTTTTTATCTCTTTTTATGTGGCTTGATTTTCTGTGGCGTTGCTTTTTATTGTACCATCATGGTAGTTAAGCTCTTACAATGTTCTGTTTTCTCTGTTACGTATATGGTGGTATTTATAATAATACAAAAATCATAATATTCCCAAGATATTTCTCTTAATCTTGCCTGTATTCTCAAAATAAAAAAAATGAATGGCGGGGCAAGGACTGACCATAACAGGGAAACGTGGTCATTATTTCAAGGATGTAATTTTTTTTGTTTAATAATTTGATAAAGTTATAACTAATATATTATCATTTATGTATCTTAAAGTCTTTTAGAATTGGTACATCATTATCTGATTTAAGTTTTCTCATATCTCAGTGTCCGTTGACATCTGGACATTCATTCATAGAACAGGCTTACCAATGTCCACTAAAGCAGCAGAGACTCGCTAAAAATTTAAAAAAATGACAGAAAACAAAAAAATCTGCAATTGAATTAAATTGGGATATTATTACCAGCTTTAACTGTATATTCCTTATTTTTTGTTGTTTGATGGGTTATACTTGACAATGACAAAGTAGATGAAAAATCTTGATGACACAATGTCTCATTAATGCCCATCAAATCTCACAAATTATTTTGGTAAATTCATTTTAACTGCCAGGAGCTGGCAAGTCTGATATAATAAAAATGCAGTATAGATACACATAACAGAAGCAAATTTACAATGTAATGCATTACTGAATTCAGCTCCTGAAACCTGTGTTATGATGAATATAACTGATTTCATTATCAATGTTTCTGTGAAAGGACCTGTAGGTTTATATTTTCACACATTAGTAGCAATTTTCTATAACTTATATCAGCCATTCTCAGAATATTGACTAATATTGATAAAACTTGTTGATTCTTTCTTGGACGTGGTCGGGTGTCCCTGTTTTAGTATACAAGTGTTAGCAAGTCTATCTCTATAATGAAAATTATGAACAAAGGAAAACTGCACCACATGTTTTGTTTAAAAGATATGATCTAACTAGGTGGTTACTCATAATAAGAAGAAAGGACATTTTAAACGCTAACATGCCATAATAATACAATTTTATGAAGCAACACCACAGAATATTAGAGCATTGAAAATGTATGTCAAAGAATGGGGGTGAGGTCAGAATAATGAGTCTGTACATGTGAGGGGGACGAATAAAAAGCAATAGGTATAAAGATCTTGAAAATAAGATATAAACTCATGCATAGGATGACAAAAAAGTACACTATTATAAAGATAAAATGTAGACGAAGCGATGTTTATAATTTGCTGTGAGGTTATATTACAATTTGGTATTAGTGTTTTATTTCAATTTGGAAATTAGATGCTGAGTTTGAATATATGCTTTCTTGTGGCGTGGTTAGCTCAATTAGTAAAGGCGTTGAACTGGCGATTGCTTCACTGAATTCTAGTGAAAAAGAGTACCTTGCCTTTAACTCTCGAAGAATCCACTATTAAAGATTTTGATCACCGGTGATAGATGGACATACCACCTTTTTTACTGAAGCTTTTGAAATAGTATTTTTGAATTTTTGTGTATTTTTTTTTGTTTTAATCAAATCTGCAATCATTTTTTAAAATATTTTTAAAATGTTTATTTAAACTTAATGTGTAAAATGAAGATTAATTTTTTTTCAAAACAAAAAACACATTTTTTTAGAATTCTGTTGCAGTAATGATTGTTTTTGCATATTACATATAAGATATAGAGAGTTGCATTCCTATTCTTGTACAGAATATCACATAAATGACCCAATTATTTAGTCGGAGATCTATTTTTTGCCATTTAGTACCTCTCTTTGCTTATATATTATGTGTACATACGATGCTAATATTGTTTGGAGCTGATTTTAAAAAAAAATTACTTTAAAAAAATCAAAAGTCAGCATATTGTTACTATCCTTTAACTTTTTGCATATTCATAATCTACAATCAATTCTGAACAAAATGATATGTAATAAATAGCAATTAACAATCTTGGGAGAGACATCACAAAAAATTGAGGAAATGTGAAAAATCATTGACAGTTAAGACAGATGTCTGGTCTTAAAAAACATTGTAACAAGCCTAACAGACGAACGTCTCGACAATTTTCTGTCTTCAGTCATTAGTGTGCTATATAAAATCTATCTTTACTTTTACTATTTAATAGGGGTGGTAACTGGTATCTTTTCATTACTTGTGTGTTCATTAAGAGGAACAGAGAAAGAAAATGGATGGTTGAATGAGATCAGGGATATGTTGAAGTGAAGGTGTGCTGATATGCAATGCTTTATTGATTAAACCATTTTTTAATTGTTTTGGTGTTTCAATGCTGTCATTGGAGTTGATCTTGTATATTATGTATTTATGGAATTTTGCTAATAATTTGAATAATACTATTTTATTTTAAGAACATAGGTTGATCTAATATAGAATTATTCATTTTTGTTTATAATTCTTCAGTTGAACTTGCCATGATAATGGATCGTCTATATGGAGGTGTTTGCTATGCTGGAATTGATACTGATCCTGAATTGAAATATCCTAAAGGTGCTGGAAGAGTTGCTTTTTCAAATCAGCAAAGTTATATTGCAGCAATAAGTGCTCGATTTGTTCAGCTTCAGCATGGAGATATTGACAAAAGAGTAAGTTATATACATATCTAGTTCACATTAACTCACTTGCATTTTATTTCTACATATACATAGGCATACACCGAAAACTACATAGTAATAAAGACTGACTGTCGCTCTCATCACACAGCTATTGAAGGTGAATGGTTACGTGTTCATATATGTTTGGGTGTTTGCATTGTTAGCTATTATATAAGTACTTGGTAGGCAGTAGAAGCAAATTCCTTAGTGTTTTAAATACTTCGCAATTAATTATAATGTATTTCTACTGTTATCATTACTTTTGATTATTTTTTCTATTAAAAATATGTTTACGTTGAAATTCTAACAGGTTTATTGAGAAGAATAATAATGAATTTTATCTAATTCTATGTTAATGAATAGTATCTAGGCTAGACTGTAGAAATAGATGCATTGTTTATTCTCATAAGTTGACAATGAGCATGTATAAATACTATTCATTATTATAACTAATTAATACTACATCTGGTGTTAGTTGTTTTCTATAACATTGATATTTGTAGATCAATAATCTAAATTAGATGATATAGACTAAATAGAGGCCTAGAGGTCAATATAGATCTCAGCCTCGTATAGGTAACTATTTGTTTATTTATTTATTTATCAATGTTTTATAGTGTGTTATTACTAAAATCACCATATAACCATCCATTGTTTTGTCTTTATATTATAGTGTTGATATGTATACCTTTGATCTTGTTATGAGTCAACCTTTTTAGTTGTTGTGCTTGTTTGCAATTATTTTTATTTCAATTACAATCAATTTTTTACTTGGTGTTATATGCTATTTTGAATTGACTATATTTACATTACGGATGATTTGAATACTTTGGAATGAAGCAAAGATGTAGCGCATGTACAATCAGACTTGTTTTTCCATATTTACTGTAGTCATTTCTGTAATTGAGTTATAATTGCAGAATTAGTTTGTTTTAGGTTACAGATTTTTTAAATTAAAAGTCAAAATTCCCTATTCACAGTAGTATAAGATTTTGAGATTCTTACTACAATGAAGACATACTTTTCCCATCCTTATGGAGTCTATGATATTGCTCATTTGATCCTTGATGCAGGTTAATTGAATAGCATTCTACAAAACATTCAATTGTCTAAAAAAAATAAGTTTGTCGCATGTCTATGAATAATGCACTTGTTGAAGGACTGTCGTTGTTCTGTGCCTATTTAGACTTCATCTTGACATATCATAATTTCTGATTTTCTGTTCAGATTACAGAAAATATTCAAACTTGTTACATAATTTAGATTTTCACAAACTAAATGATATTAAACTATATTTACAAGGCAATTTTCCACCATGCAGCAATTATTTGTTGACTCTCAATGATTTTTTCTTTTCTGCTTATTGTCAATAAGTGTGCAATATGACATGCAGTATCATATAAATGTAATTATAGTTTAATCTTTATCATTTATTATCTGGAATTTTTTATTTGGATAATTTCAGTTGAAGTTGAAGTACATAGTGCATAGTGATATTGGTTTTGTGTTGTCTTTCTATTACAGGTTGAGGTGAAACCATATGTCTTAGATGATCAGATGTGTGATGAATGTCATGGTGCTCGCTGTGCTGGAAAATTTGCTCCATTCTTTTGTGCTAATGTGACCTGTTTACAATACTATTGCGAGTATTGTTGGGCTCAGATTCACTCACGCTCAGGACGAGAATATCACAAGCCTTTAGTTAAAGAAGGTGCTGATAGGCCTAGGGCTGTTCCTTTCCGATGGTGTTGAAATAATTTATTTACCTCTTTTTTGGTTAAGAAACTGCATTTTATACTAGTATCCTTTCATAACAATTTTTTTATACAGCTGATGGGAAGTGGATATTAGCATGCCAGGTGTTCAATTCTGTGATGCACGCTATTTTTCAGATTTTTAAATTAATATGTACCATCTTGGATAGCTCATATCTTCTCTTTTTTAACACATTTTGCAGCATATTGCTTGATTAAAAATAAACTGAATTTTTAACCAATATTTGTTATTGTGATAATATTGAATTATCTGCTAATAAATTATTTGAGATACTACATTGTACCATTTTTTTAACTTATTAATCTTTTTTAGTTTAGAACCAATGGGGCATTTTCAATAAACAAACCCGTTTTTATTTATATTAGTCGCTGGGTTATTAGTGCACGATTTATGATTATTCATAATGTAGGATTTATGATGTTTTTCTTCAGGATTTTTTCAAATTCTAAATACCTTCCATTTTTCTTATTCTCTCTCCATCTTTCCTTTACTTTCTTTTCTCCTTTTGACTCAATATCCCCCCTCCCTCTCCAACAGTTTACATGCAGTTCTTAAGGAACCTGTCGCTGTCACATATTGATTTAAAGTATTGTAGTGTATTAAATTCATTGTCTTCTGCAAATAAACATTGATGTTACTATCTTAAGCATTAGACAGTGTATATTAAACAATGGCACTGATACTTATAGTTGCCAATGCAGCTGGCATTTAATTATTACTACTTTTTGATACTTTGTGTTTTATTGATGAAATTATTTTCTTTAATTTATTTAGGATTCTATGATGACTAAAATTGTATCTAGCTTCTCTGATATGTTAGTTGAGCTATAATAATCCTATTATTAAAGCCTCTATTTACTGATGGGTTTATGTTTTTTTTAGTAACAATTCTCACTGAACTAGCATAAAATAAGACAACTGATACTCATGCATCAAGCTCACAATATTCACAATAGTTTTGTTTTTTTATATGGGGATTGAATGAATTAAAAGATAATTTCTATTCTTATTTAATAACTAGTCATCTTGATAATTATTAATTAGCTGTAACAGAAAAATCACTTTTTCACTTTTTTTGGGATTTTGAAATTCCAAATTATGAGATTTTCACTTCCTTTACACTTTGATTAAACTATGAGCAAGTAATTAATTGTGCATTTAAGTTGTTGCTATTTATTCATAATTCAGTTGTTTGTTATGATTTGTAGTTTATTTTAAGAGCTTGTCCTAGTTTTTTCATTAATAATCTATAAACCACAAAAGAGGTAGATTGGTAGTGTTTGTTTATCTTATCATATTGGTATAGTACTTTTCAATTTTTGCATAAGAAATATTTTCACTCTTTTTTTTCTTTCCTCGATCCACTATTGTTTATTCTATATTTCTAATGATGATTGGTGAGGAATTAAAAATATTTCATTTATTATATAGCATGTTGTTTTATGAAGCTACTCTATTCATTCTAATCTGAAGGCATACTTTGCCTCAAAAAGCTTCAGATTAGGAATCTGACCATAAGTTAAAACACAAGTAATGTTACACCTTGGGTCCTACATCTGTGTGCTTCCATTTTGATAGGCATCCTAATATTTTATATATTTTATAAAATTGTCAGCTATTGTAGATAATCTTAATAAATGACCATGTGCACTTGTTGGGTTGTTTTTTCCCTTGATTTTGTTTTTGTTAATCATTGAGACAGATCATCTATGGTTGTTATACATTCAAACTTAATAGATTTATTTTTAGGCTACTATGTAGTTGACAAATCCAAAACTGAGTATTTAAATCTTGATGTTATGCATTTGTTTAACAGAATGATTTTGTAGTGGTTTTTTTTTTTCTTTTCTTCATTTGTTAATTCATGATTTTTACTGGAGCTAGAAATTGTGATTATTCTGGTTAATTGTTAAGTTCAGATTTTTATTGGTGCTTTTTGATTTATTTGTTTTTATTTAAGTAATTTATTTAAGCATCTGCTTCGTGTTAATGTGATTTTTATATGAAACGATTTTTAATATGGTGGTTTATATTAATTGTCTTTCACATGGAAATTGAAATACAGAATAGTTTTTATTCCTCTAGTCTATCCCCTGCTATTACTTTTATAATCAATATTAAGAATGTTGATGGAATCTAGTCATCTTGATCACATTGGATTTATTATTTATTTTATTATAGTTACCATCAATTTATTTATAATTGCAATAAAGAAGTCACTGTGCACATTAATTTTTTAATTTATATTTGAAAATTCAGTGCCGCTTTCCTTGCCCAGATTTGTGAAGTAAATGTAACACATTTTCTATGAAATGTATCCTAGTTTCTTTGATGGTCCTTTTTTAGGAATGACATTTTATATTCCATTTCCAATTCTGATGTCTCTTAAGTATGTTGCTCATCTGTTGTTTTCTAGTTTTGTTGATATTCTGTAGTGTATGTATTCACTAATGTGTTATATCTGTGTACCAGGTACTACTTCATTTTGGTGCATCTGTTTGATTATACTGTAATGACAGTCATGTTTTAACTTAACATATTATTTAGAATTATTATCAATATGTTGAGGTGTTTCATTATCAGATTTGCCTTTCATTATTACATTTTTTTTTACTTTCTTGTATTCTATCATTTTCCATTTGTCAAACTGTTAGCTTTGTTGTCCAAAGCATTTATCCTGAATATTGTAACCATCCATACAGTGATATAATGTAGATTGTACAGTTGTAATATTTATTGTTGCATGAAAATTATTTTTAAAATATTTTGCTACACTTGTATTTTGTAACTGTGATTTTCCCCCTAAAGCATGGGTACATGTGTAAATACAGTAATTATATATAAATTTTTTTCCCCCATTATTTGTATGACTTTTCTATTTTAAGATTTTTATTCCCATTAGCTTTTTCAATCAGAAAATTTGTCTCAAACTTTTCAATAACTCCATTCAGAAATGCATTCCATATTTGTGTGATTTCATGGAAGCTGATCATTCATTCTTCACTGTTAATAACCATTTTCGATAGCTTTGTATAAACTGTGCAGTATTGATGTAACTATAATGCCCAGTTCTTTTTAGTTAACACCTATGTATTATTGTCTACTCATCCAAATAACTCAACTGATGCTTCATTTTTGAAGATATATTTATAGATATCTATCGCATCAGTCTCATACTGACTATTGCATTAACATTCAAGCAATCATCTTAATTTGCTGTTGTCACTTTTTCATTCATTTCTTTTTCTATCTTTTTCCCTCTTTTGAAATGTTTATTTTGAAGAATCTCTTGTCAAACTAGTCAGCTTTAATGGCATTTTTTCTCACCTTAATTTTTTAGGCATTCTTTTATCATTAAACTTACAATATTCTTAACTTAACACATGTTTGTAATGCTTTTGTATAATGGAAATTGAGTTACTCTCATCTCTATGTTATATAATTCAATTGAATTTTTTTTAATTTTCTTTTTTGGTTTCTTTTAATTTTATTTAATTATCTTCACAGTGGTAATCATTACCATATTAACATGTTGACTTTGAATTTTTGTTAAAGATTTTGTTATGATTTGTCGTTTTGGTCTTCCTTTTTTATGGTTTTAATTGGTTAATGGTTTGTTTGTTACTACTCCATATATTTAAAATTTCATGCTTCCATATTTTATTTTTTATTTCGTTTTTGTTTGTATGGTGCCATTTGTTTTCACAATTTTCTTTTGAAAATTATTTAGAATGATGGATGTTACTGTTATTGAAACCAATATGATAAACTCAATCATTTGATTATTTTTTTAAACTATCCTCCATTTCTTATCTTACCTCCTTTATATATATGTGTGTGTATGTGTGTTAATACAATGGGTAAATGCAAATATGGCATCATTTTATATTTATAATATTTATATTTATTATTATTACTCTGTATTTTGTAACCATTATTATATAATATTGTATATAAAACTGAAGACTCCATGAGTGATGTATGACATTCTTCACTTATGATGGTAGATTTGTCTGATTGTTGTGATATATAATTATAAGCTTTTATATGGGTGATGGAATTTCATATTTGCGTTGGGTATATTATACCCCTTTTTCTGTGTCTAGATTTAACTAGGATTATGTACGTTTAATTGTAGTTGTGCTTGATGTAGTTCTCTCTCTATCTCTTTTTTTGTAATGATTTTATCTGTTATCTCATTTCACGCCATTTAATCTAGATGTAATTCACTCTACTTCTTTTTTTAAAGTGACAAATATTATTTTGAAGAATGAAGATGTACTATCCTATTAAAGGTTTCCTACACCAATTATTTAAATTTTAAATTCATTTTTATATGTCAACATTCAAAACAGTTGTGATTTATTATCATATCATTAATAAAACAAGCATGCTCACATCAAACTGAAACCATTTCCAATTGATTTCTCACAACTCCATAGGCATAGTTTAGCTGTGCAATTATACTTATTTAGACATTGATTTTTAGAATAGGCTCTGAATTGGTGCAAGAGACAAACATTCTATGAATTATATATGAATTCATATTCATGGTTCATGTATAGACTCAGTCCTACTGATTCAAGCACATTTGTACCCAAGCTCTGTTATCTTGCAAGTCTTTAAGAATTTCTTTTGTGCATCTTTATATGCTCCTTCATTATTGCTCATAGTAAGTATTTGTCCAAAAACTAATGCTTACATGCTACATGCTCTTAAAATAAGAAAAACATACTGTAGACCTACCATGCCAATACAAACTAAGGCGAAGGAATCAATCTACTAGCATCATACTTAAAAAGTTGGTCATAAAAAAAAGATTATTAGATAATTGAATTAGAGTTGATGCCCTTCATTGAAGCTTTGAATTGTCTCCGTTAACAGTAACAGTCTAATCTAATGAGACCTAATCATCCCAACTCTCTTGGGTGAAATATCAATATCACTTGATCAAGGTAAAAATATCATGGCGTTTTTAAAATTTGTTATCAATATTTATTGTGTCACTCGATTTCATAGATTAAGGAACTAGTATTTACTATTCTTTCGTTTCAGTTTTGTCCAATGCCTCATCACTGTTCTCATAATATTCATTCCACAGCATAGAGATTCATCTTCCGGGAGTGTTGCATTATGGGGGGTTAAAAAATATTAATTTTTGTTGTTTCTTTGTTATTTCTTTTTTTTATTTAATCCGTTAGTAATTTTTATTGTCACATTTTTCATAATCAATAGGATCATGATTTGCAAATATACTATTAGTCTGAATCTTTTTTTATGTTTCTATTAATATATTTGGGATGAAAGTATGTATTAAGGATAAACGCATTTGGAGATATTTATTACTTGTATTATTGATAACAACTGTTACCTTATGTTAAAACTGTGATTTTATTTATTTAAAAAACTACTCATGGATCACTATATATTACGTATATAGAGGTATAAATGTGTGAGTGTGTAAAGGTATATTACGGCATTGTTATAAGATCTGTATAATATTGGTTATGTATGTAATAAATGTTTTGTTTTTATCACTGTTTTTAACTAAATTAATGTCAATATTTTATGCTTATAATTTATATGAATTCCTACTCCTGTTTGCTGAATTTGAATTAGTCATAATTCGAGTGGAGCTTTGTTGAAATGGATAAATGTATAGTTTCTTGTTAAGCAAAACAAAACCCTATCGAGTAACAAGTTAGTACACAAGGTATGGACTGGAGGATTGCGACAACTGGAAATTTCTCAGAAAGTCACTTTCTTTAACTATTTTCAATTTGGCTTTACTCTTTCAAACAATAAATTTTTAGCCGAAAATTTATTTAAATGAGGAAACTGATTGTGCTGGTATTAATACGAAATATTTCTAATGGTTATATTGTTTGATATGTTCTTGTTTATGCTGGTATTTTTGTTTTTGTTTATTTTATTACCATTATTGATGAAATAATGTCTTTGAAAAAAAAAAAGAAGATATGTGTCCTAAATAATTCTCTATCTGTTGCATATTTCAACTTTGATTTTGTGTTGATAATGTCCAACTTATTTAATTGATAGAAGAGATTATTACAATGCATCTTGTCCATTGGTGAAAAGTTTTGATATTTGATTATTATAAGAGAAGGTAAATTCCCTGTAAGTATTGAACATTACTTGGTAATGCATTTTTTTTTCAATATGGGTGTGATATGAAGTAATTTTGATTGTTAAATTTTGTGTATATTAAGAGGGATTTTATTGCTTAAAACTTTAAATAATTAGATTTGAATTAACTTGTGAAATGTTTTATAAACACTATTTCTGTGTGAAGTATAAAAATATTTTCCATTATTTTACCATATTCTACTAATCTATCTACAAAAAACAATGAACATTTCACTCATAACTGAGGTGTATTTCATATCAAAAGAATTTTATCAACATATGAATAGAATAAGTAACAAGCACTGTATAGCTCCATTTCAGGCATAAATTTATTTGTGTGAAATTTGTTAACGTGATTTTATAATTGCCTTGTGATTTCTTTATTTTCGATTATAGTTTCCACACATTCACATTTATTGCTAATATAATTAAAACTGTATCATGTATTAGTGTAATGATAGCCTAGTAAAATGAACATGGTAAACATGTAACTATAAAGCACTGTCTAAGTCATGCAGCTACAGAGGCCATGGTTTAGCATGTTACTATTTAAGACTTACCTAAGAAATTCAGTCGTTTATTAGGTTTAAGAGTATTTTTCTCTTTGCATTAACACCATAATCCAGTGTATTCCATTATTATATAATATCAATCAATCAAATTGTGAAAGAGTGCCTTTTGAGCAATTGATGCAAGGGAATTTTATTTTGGTGTTATTATTATACATACATTTTTCATATGATTGATTCTTATTCATTGTTTTTATCTTTTATCAACGGCATAGGTGATATGATGTATATTAATATCATATATGAAGTAATTCCCTATCCCATTTTTGTATATTAATAATTATTGTTCTTTTATAATCATCATTATCACTCTATTTATTGTCATTATGAATTAGATATCTATTTTTATAAGAAACATTTATCATTTAAAGTCCTAGTCAAATTTTTTTATAATATTATTATTGATGTGTTCATTTTTTAAACTAAGTCCAGATTATCCCATTTAAATACTGTGATTTTTTTAATAAGATCATTTTAATCATTACTATATTTATTAATATTTGTATAAGTAATTTATTATTCATGAAATGGGAATTGAGTATATTGTATCTAAGAGAAAAGCTATTCTGAAAATAATTATGTATGTATAGTCATGTCAAATGGAAGGGTGGTTGGAAACTTAAAGAGTGATTTTGCCTTGATGAGTTTTACTTATTGTATAAATGAAAATGTAGCATTGGATGAGTCTCTGAAAGAATCAAGTAGGCTAATTTAAAGCTTGATATTGATATGGCGAAGAACAATTAATTGCAAATTGCAATCAATGCGCTTTGACCATATTATACTATTTGTATTATCTTCCATTTGTATTTGTTTTTTTGTTGTTTTTTTTCAAATTAAACAAATTTATCCTGTCATTTTTATTCTGAATGGAGCTGTATGCCATTGAGAATTTGTTTGAATTGATAAGATATTGGTCATAGGCGTATTTAATGTTAATATACAGTAGAATTATATTAGTAACACAATGTTTCTACTCAGTATGATTATCATTGTCTTGTTGAATTTATAACAAATTCTTTTAGCTTAGGGATGGAGATTGTCCTTTATCTACTTATCTGTCTGTCGATAATGATAGTGTGATTTATATTTATGTAGACTTATTCTTAAGCATATGAAAACCTTAAAGAAGGAACTTCTATAATTGACTGAATCTGACATGATGTATTATTTGTAGCCGTATTTGCCTTTTGCATTATTCCAATTTCCTATTTGGCATTTTGTACATTATGTGCTGTTAACTTTTGACTATTTGGTCAATGAAAGTTTCTTTTGTTTGTTTTCCTTTTGGATTTTTATGTTATGAAATGTATTCTCGGTAAAAATTAAAATGATATATTTATATATAGTTCAACCTCCCGATAACGACATCTCTGAATAATGACGTTTCTCTGTGATCCTAATTTTTTAAAGATATATATCATTAGTAATGAAAAACCTCCGAATAATGACACCTCTTATAACAACATAATTGTGTGGTCCCATGTTATATTATTATCGGGAGGTTCCTCTGTATTATAATTGATCCATAAAATAGAAAATGCCACTATTTAATTTTTAATCTAAGTCATTTCTAAGTAAGTATGTACCTAGTACATTCTGTGATTAAATTTTGTGACAAGTTTAAAGCATGATACTAAATAAAAATTGTATCTATATATAATATTTATTTGCTTCTATAAGTAATCTCATTAAGTCAATGCTATTATTTTGCATCATATATAATTTACATATTATTCTTTAAATTGTTTTAAACAGTATGTCAAGTTCTGTTTGATGGTGTTATAAGTTTATGTGTGTTGGTTTTATTTATTTTTTTATTTCATTTGAATTATTTTGATTCTTAAATATAAATGGCTTTAGCAGCCTACCAGTATTATTATTTCTTAAGGACATTTCGTTTGTTGGTATTTAATATTATAATTAATTGTGTGGTCATATATTCATGATTGATATTGTAATTTTATTATTACATTTTATTTAGTATTATAACCATTATACTAGTCTGTAAAATGGAGGTATTTTATTACTCATTTAATGGCCAAAATCATCAGTTGGTTTATTTTATTTTTTTTTTTTAAGTAGTGGGAGTATTAACTCATTGATGGCTTGTCAGATAATGATTCAGTGCTTATTGGCTGATTTTTTTTGTTGTGAATTCTTTATCTGACATGAATGATTTTCAATACTTAAAATTATTATGATTTGCTTATTTTGTCAGCATTGAATTTAGCAAATCCAGGGGTGTTTTTATACTAATTTGATACCAGTGATCTGAGCTATTTTGTGAAGAGAATGTGTATTCAAAGTATTGCTTTTTGTCACTGAGCATATTTAAGTCTTGGCTTTTGACTTCTTCAGTCTCTCTTCGTTCTATAATATACATATACCATAAAAACTCAAAAACATTTGGGTATAAATATGGAAAAAAGATCAAATTCTGCATTATGAAATATTGTGCTATAATAATAAAAATAGGAAGCAAAACATGTAATGAACTTTATGTAACGATTTAGAGTTAGTATTCTAGTACATTAGAAAAATAGTAAGGAGTCCATTTGATTGATATTTGATTATAATTACTAATATAAAACTTTCTCCTGTGGTTTCTTACACCAGTTTTAGTGTGGACTATGTATTTATTATTAATGATGTTAATTTACTACTAAGTAATGAACCTAATTCATAATTATATTGTTTTTCAAAGGTAAAATGTTTCCATGATGTAGTTGGCTGTAAGGTTATGTAGTAGGCGTATTGTGTTAACTTTTATAATTATGTTTTGTTTTAAATGTGAACATGCATACACTGACTGCATTTATGTACTACATTTATTCAAGTATCTACTTCTTGAAAGTTACCAGCCAACTTGCATTTATATTATATGATTGTTTTTTTGTTGTTTTTTTTAAATTAATAATTTCTTACTTTTAAAACAATTATGTAGCCTAATTGATATCATTCATTAATTATTATCTTCTTGAAATGTCTATATCATTATTTTATCAGTTCATGAAGGTTCAGAGGCATATATATGCATTTTTATAGGATTTTTTTTTTAAACAAATGTTTTTAGTTTCCTTTTTGTTTTTTGTTGATTTTAGTTTACAAAAGTTTATTTTATTTTTGTTACACTTTTTAATAACTTGATATTGTGGTGTCCTGTGGGTTATCGATTTATAGTTTTGTAAATTTTGCTTGACAAAATAAAATTTTTAATTCTTTTCATCAGTTGAGTTAAATTGTTCACTTCTTAAATGTTAAAATCACAGTAGTATTATATCCCTATGCTTTGTTTCATTTGACATGTGAGACACAAGACTATGACCTACATGTCAATTCTAAACATCAGTGCTAAAAATCTAAGAATTATACAAACACTAGCTGTAAGTGTAAGTATAAGAATTGAAATTGGATTAACCAAATCATTTGAAAGAGAAGTGATGCAGGGTTGTGTATTACTGTAGAGGTCTATCACCATATCTATTTAACCTGTGCATCGAAATTTTAATAAACATCAATGAACACCAAGGCTTTAAAGTAGGGGATCATAACATAAGTAACTTGTGTCACACAGATAACCAAGTCCCTTATTGCAGACTCTGAATAAAGCATTTTGACTCTTTCAGACCTGCCAAGAGTCATGAAAAAAGTGGAACTGTATAAATCAAAGTATCCCATACCATTCTACAAAAATACTGTGGTTTGATACATCATGTACGGTACAGGATTATTAGAATCATTCTTCTTTCAATGTTGCCAATTGACTTAATTGTGCTTGAGTATTACTTTTAACTTTAACTGGGTAGGAATTTTTTCAAGCAAGTTTTTAGAAACATTTTCTTTAAAATGTTAAACTAAAAAGAGTTTAAATGTACTTAGATTAAATGTAAACATGGGACCTCCTAGTTTTTGTCCACATCCGAGCAGACAAGATGTTAGATCCCACCTTCCCTATGGTCAGGGGTGTGAAAAACGTAGAACATATAACTGTGTTCACCCGGATACGAACCCGAGTCGTTTGATTCAGAGGCAGATACTGAGCAATTTTGCTTTGACCGACAAGATAGATGCCATAACGCCTAATCTTTATTTTGCACATTATCTAAAAGGGAATTTCATACTGAATTCTTTTTTTTTTCTTTCAATAAGCCTACTGACTCAATTATGTTGGTATGTTATCGCGTCGTATGCCAGTACGAAGTTTAATTTAATGTACTTTACAATATTGTATCAATGAAGATTATTTTAGTTTTTTAAAAATTGGTTCAGTATTCAGTAGTTCTTCTTTCAATATGCCAACTGACTCAACTAGATGAGTATTACTGTTGACGCGCATGTAGAAGTTATTTATATATGGATTATGCATTGATTATTGATTATCTTAACATTATTGGTTGCCAGTTGTAAATTATCTTAGGAAGGAATGAGTTTAGATGACTATCGATATTAGTATGAATGATTGGAAATATAAATAATCAGCAACCACAATGCGATGTTTTGTGATTTAGGCTGTCCGCATGTTTCCATTAATATCTATCAAGTAATTTATATCTTTGTATAAGTGTTACTTTATTGTTTGCACTTGTTATGTTCATCGAGACTTTTCCATCTTAGTTTTTGTTCATATATTATTTAAAGCTTTTGCTCCTTGTTAGAAATAATAGCCATTTAGCTCATCTAGCAGCTGTTTCGGAGATTGTATCAAGGTTATGTATTTGCTCTTTAGTGTGAGGATCCTATACTGAGTACTCATATAATGCACCATGACTGTTAAAGTTTTCTTTTTTTTTCTTTTTGATTGTTTTAGAACAGCCGGACGTATTACATTTGAGATAACTTAGAACTCTATTTGCTTTTTGCATGCTAGACGCTCTATAGTCATTATTTTGTTCATTCAAATCATTCCGTTATAATTACGTATCTGTTATTGCTGTACTCATAATAAATAGGGTCTCTTCTTATACTTATACTTATAGGATTTTGTTATGAATAATATCCGGAATTCAGGTACCGGTAGTATTATGCGTTTCTTCGCTATTTAAAATAAATGTACATGAGTTATTGAAAGTTTGGACACCTATAAGGCCTACATGATATAGTTATAGAAGGACACATTTTAAGGTCCCGTGTTTGCTAGTGAAAAAGGGTATCTTTCGTCAGTTGACAGTTGACAGATGATATGGGCGAAGAGAAGAGAGAAAAAGGAAGGCTGGAGATTGAAATAAAAAAAGACCAGCACAACACATACGTACACACACAAGAAGGAATTATAAATCACAAAACAATAGTGAAAGAAAGTTAAGCATCCCTCGAATGGTAATCTCTCTCTTTCTCTCTGTCTCTCTTTCTCTCTCTCTCTCTCTCTTTCTCTCTCTCTCTCTCTTTCTCTCTCTCTCTCTCTCTCTCTCTCTCTCTCT
>JAUEKR010011232.1:0-11289 GCA_031762895.1 Corambe burchi
TCTGTCACTCTCTCTTTTTTATTTCTCTCTCAATCTCTCTCTATCTATCTCTCTCTATTTCGCTTTCATTGTCTCTCCCTATCTATTTGTCCATCTCTCAATATTTACCTATCTTTCTCACGTTCTTTCTCTCTCTTTCTCTCTTTTACTCTTTCGCATTCTCTCTCCATCTCTCTCACTCTGTCTTCTCTCTCTGTCTCTCTCTGTCTGCCTGTCTTTCTTTCTTTCTTTCTCTGTTCTCTCGCTTTCCCCCTCGTTTCCATCATTCGACACTCATCATTGACTGAAAGTGTTTGGTCAATAAATGTGTGTTTTATAGTACTCATAAATTGTTCCCATTGATTCTAGTACTACTGCTACTGTTGTTCCATTGCTACAGTAGTGTATGTGGGTAGTAGGCTTATTATGATTTTAATGTTACGATAATCTTTACCTTCCACTTTATCTCACTCTTTCTCTATCTCTATCTATCTTATCTACTATATCCCTATATTATCTATCTCTCCCTCTCCTCTTCTCTCTCTATTTATCTTATATATCTTATCTATACCTCCTTCTTCCCATTCTCTCTCTTATTAACTCTCTTTTTATTTAATATGTATAATTTACACATATATCTCTACCCAATTATCTCGTCTCATCATTCACCACTCATCACTTAATAGCTGAAAGCAATCACTTGAATTGCTGCTGTTTTTATCACTCTGTCTGTATAATATTGTGATTTTGTAATGGTGATCTTTTCATTCCTCTATAAATCAAAAACAAATCCCCAACCCATCCCTCTCTTCTCTCATCTCTCTCCTTCTTTTTTATTCCTTTTTTCATCTTTCACTCGTGCCTTTCATCATCCAATTCACCTAGTTTATTTACGAAGATCCATGTCCGTTTATTCTCCTCATAGATCTATCATTAGTTCTTAGTACTAGATCTATTTATTCTACTACTTACACTTACACCACATTATCACCACAGAACTACTACTACATATAATTATTATAGTCTCGTGGCACCAGAACAAGAACCAGAACAAGGCATAGAACTCACTCTCTCATCAATTTTGTTTATTGTAATAGTCTTGTAGGTACTAGAAATTAAATAATCTTTGTTTTTCGTTTATTGACCTCTCTTAGTAGTATTATTATTAGACGCTATAGACATAGTCAGACATATATTTGTTTTATATACTAGTCTATCTCTTAATTCTTAGAAGTCTTAGCTGAAAGATTAGACAAACACACAAATAATTTCCAGAACTCCTCTCAGCTTCTTTAATCTCTCGTCTTGCCTCTTTGTAGTATCAGACGCTATAGACTTAGTCAGACATAATATATTCAATTTGTTTTATATTATAATATAATACAATCTCTTAGTAGTCAGTGCCAACCACATAGAAGCAAAGACGAAGATGTAGAGGACCTTAGCCTCTTTCATCTCTCTTCTTGCCTTTTAAATCTTTAATTTCATTATAATTATATCATTCTCACAGGAAATGGTTTTATTGTTATAAGCATTACCTTTTTTTTGCAATTATATAGATTAATGATATATTGTACCTGGTAGTTCATAAATATAATTAATTTTATGTATCGCAAGTATTACCATCTTTGTTTTATTAATCTTAACACATTAATCAGTCCTTTTAAGATTTATGGTAAGCGATGTACAAAAATTAGTGTTTGTTTTATGCCAAAGAGCTATATCAGCACTAAATACAACTACAACCGAAAAAAAAAAGAATATAAAAAAGCAACAACTAGGAAGCAGGTAAATATGCCATTAACTGTCAGACAGGTTTTATCGTTACTCTTTTGTACCGATTAAACCGGGGATAAGCACCGACCTTATAGACCTTCTGGTGTAATCAAATCTACAATTATTTGCAGTATAGTAATACAATGATTAGTGTTGTTTATTTATCACCATTAATACTAATATTGATTTAAATGATATCGACTAAGCTGAGGCTATCAATGCTATCAAAACTCGCTGTAATGTACACATTCGATTAACTACTGTTAATAAACTAGTGCTATCATTATCATATTACATTATCATTAAATATATACATTATAAACGTTTTAGTGGGGATTAAATAACCACCTGCTGATTTCTAACCTCTATGTATACAACTGTGTTATAAATAAATGTACCAAGCTGAAATGACCGGAAGTTGTTTTTATTTATTTATTATTCGTTTGTTTCTGTTATGTATACTGATATAATACTTAAATATATATGTTAATATTATGATTATATAGATCGTATTCCCCAGCTGTTGCATTGGTTAAAATAATTTATAGTTCTAGTTAGTTATAGGTGGAGAATGGCCAAGTTATTAATGCAAAGTTATAAATGTACATTTTTTTGTTTGTTTTGTTATTATATTGATTGCCACTGAATATCAATATATTATTACATCTACATATTAATGTATGTTACTATTATTATGATTCTAGAACACATAATAATATTATGGTAGTTATTGTTTAGGATAAGATTTCACGGATCAATACAATATGTTGATTATCATCTTATGAAAATATTATGTTGATATTATTATGATACTATAATATATTTCTGTCATTAAAATATTTGCGTTGAGCTGATTTTAGTTTAAGTAGGATTTGTATGACATATAATACATTTTTAACTTATTACAATCATAGTTTACATAATAAATTCATGAAATATGGTAATTTGCCACCGTTGATTAACTTTAAATCCCGTGTGTATTATTTTGTTGAATGTCTTCTGTTTTTGATGTACCGGGTAGGGTTAGTTTTATACCTAGATCATTGTCTTTCATTCTTTTTTTGTGTGTGTGTGGTTAAAGTTAACATTTATTGTTCTTATGCTAACTTTGGGTGGTCAAAAATTTGAATTTGTGTTTTATGTTTTATGTTTGTTGCCATAAAATTGACATCTTGTGTTGTGTTCGTGTCAATTTGATTTGTGTATTATTTAAGACTAATTACTTTCATAATACAAAATAATTAACATTATGTAAATTGTGGTGATCTGGTCTATCAAATTATATGTTAATGTTTTCGTTTTAACGCCTGATGACCTTTTCTATTGTTGCTTTTGGTGTTTTGTTTTTGTTTTTCGGTGGTTTAAATACTTTGTATTATTCTAATTATGTTATCGATGTAGAGTACATTACTAGTTGAATATTATGTTAACGTTGATTTGATGGACATTCGACTAAAGTTGACTTTTGTAGTCCATCGTTAGCATTGATCTTGTGACCAATTTAGTTGTTTTTTTTCTTTCTCGTTATGATTTACCCAATATAAATCCAATCATGTACAATGTATAATAATAGGAAACATTGTATATAAATAATATACTAGATTATTGATAATTTGAAGTATGGATGGGGCCAATGAAATACTCAAAAAGTATGTATGATTAAAAACAGACGATACAGTGTCAAGTGAGCATGTGCAGGAATATCAAAAAGCCAAGTCTCTACTGGTTCGACTCGATATGGGACATAACCCATTGCCCATTTTGGGATTTAGATGTGTTAAAAATTCGAGGCAGGTGTGGTCAACTCTAAACTAAGACCAACACCACTTGAAGCTTCCTTCTGTATTTTTAACTGTAGACTTGGAAAGCACTTTAAATCATTGATAGCTTTAAAAAGCATTTTATTTAGCCTTAGAGTTAGAGAAAGGCCATAGGGAGATGGCAAAAATTTTTCATTCTTCGGTTACTGATTAGGAAGATGAAAATTATCCTATTGTTCTAGGTATTTGAAGTAAAATTTAAAAAATATATTTAAAAAAATGAACAAAAACAAGTTTCAAATTCCAGTTGATTGGAGGAGCGATTTTCACAAAGTCCACTTTCGTTGCTTTAAACTATAGGACAGTTAGCAAGTTTACACTAACTTGGAAATATCCAGCTTCACTATTGCTGACCAAGGGTCAAATCCATTCAATGCCACTTGATAGTTGATGCTTTAGTTAGTTGACCACCGTATCAATTACAAGTGGCTTGAATGCGATACTGAAGAGTGTTATTTTCACCAAAACTAATTTTACCTTTGCTTAGTGTCCACTCCTGTTACCGCCTCCCTCTCTGTCCACCATTATCAGCTCTATTATTATCTTCATACAAAACATCTCCACACATCTCATTTCTGCCTCAATGTTTTGAATTCATCCCCAGGTAACCCCTCCTTAACCCCTCTCGATTGCATTTTCAGTTCTGACCCATGAAAGACCTCACTTCGCTAAGCCCTCTTTGTTGTTTTCAATATATCATTTATTTTTGTCCTACCCTATCTCTCTTTCTGTCTTTCAGTCTCTCTCCTCTCTCTCTATCATTCACTCACTCTAACTATCTCTCTTTTTTTGTCTCTTTTTCTCTCTCGATTATTATTCTGAAGATTTGAGTTTGAGCCTAATTTATTATTTTTAATATTATCATCGCCATTCATTCCTCCCTCTATCTCTCGCTCTCTTTTTCTTTTTTTTTTCCTCCTCTCCTTACTTTTCAACCTACCTTTTGAATCATAAAAAAACTCTCTTATGTCCGAACTCAGACCCCCTCCCCTTCCTCTTTACATTTTCGCCACACCTCGCCTGTCTAAACGATCTCAAACTTCTTCAAATCCCATAATAATTACAAAACCACTCCAAGGCTATCATATCCCTCAAATTCTTTCACCGATCATAGTCATAGCCGCCTGGCATAGCTCTTTTATGTGGAAAGGCCACTGTGAAGCTGAACATGTTTTCAGTTTACGGTTACTTAGTCTGTTTCGGTTAATAAAAGTTGCCATATTATTATGAACCTCTATCGTTAAAAAAATGTATGTGAAAATATTTCCGATCATTAGCAGAACAGATTTCAATGTGGTCGCTTTGAATTGGAACAAGTTTCACTACTTTTACCGCTTTGCGTTTCTTTTTTTTTATTTACAAATAGTGCAATTAATTTACAAGTTACCGAGAACTCAAAAAATGTCCAGCTTTCATTGTAGCCAAGGCTTATAACACCATTCTTTTGGCCCATCATTGGGTCATCGGATGTCCATCTCCCGTTGGTCATCTTTGTCAGGCCAACAAAGACTTGTGTGTTTAGCCCCTCTACATCAAACGGGACTGGACTTGGCTATCTGGACGGAGTAAGACTTGCAATCCGTCGCCTCAAATAAGATTGATGGGCTTTTTTGGGTTGTGTGTGTTTGGTGGTTGTTGCTGGTTGCTGGTTGGTTGGGGGACTTTTTTGGGTTTTTGGTTTTGTTGGTGTAGTTTTGGCCGCAGGGGTTAAATGATCTATCTGCTGCCTGTTGATTTGAAATAGTTGGCCAAAGGTAGAAGGAGTTGTTAAGTTGAAGTTTACATTATAATATATTGTCGGCGATAATATTATTTTTTATTTTAAACTCATACTTTTTGAGGGTTTTTTTGTTGGTTTTTTTTTGCGTGTTTTTTAGTGTGTTTTTTTTTTGTCATTTTGGTAGTTGTAAAACACTTTTTTGAGTTCTAAGCTTTGGATTTTTGGAATCATTTGACCGTATTATTCCTGTTTATTTGAAATATACTGCATAGTTGGGCAAATGTAAAACAGGATAAACTTAGGATAATATAATATAAGCAGAATAAAGATATGATGATGGTGTTAATTTTATTTAAGTCATTTACTTTGTTGTTATTGTGATTTTGTGCTAAAGATAATGTCATTTTGTACGATGTGTATCATGATGTATACACTCAACATGTGATTTTGTTCTGTTTGATGTTTGATCTGGTTGTATGGATATGTTTGTGTGTTGGCGTTGGTAATCTGTATTAATATGTCTTAGTTTGATTTTCATGTGTATGTATGTATGTATCTATGTATGACAATGTGTATGTAAGTGTATGTGTGTATGTCATTGTATTTGAGATGGTTGACAGAGTGTAACAGATGACAGTCGATTGTGGAGAGACACTGATGTATCATTTTTGGGGTTTTCTTGTGGCCTGGTCATCGTTTCGATTAGATGAGATGATATTGGCATACTTGTGTGTGTGTGTGTGTGTACAGTTTGTTATGTACGTATGTCTGGCTGTCTCTATACGTGTTTGGGGATAATAATGATGATAATAATAATGAACATTTATAAAGTAGTGCCACTTCCCATACTATTGACAAGCTATGTACATACTGGGGTAAAGTGTATAAGTACAAAGATGGACATTTTGAGTTTTCATTAATTCAGGATTTGTCTCCCCTCATAAAATAGAGATAGATAGATAGATAGATAGATAGATAGATAGATAGAGATAGAGTTAGAGCTAGAGGAAGAGAGATGAAGATGGCGGTGGATTTATGGGATATAGTTAGTTATCATTCTTTGTGAGAGTAAATAATAATAAATAAATTAAGCCAATGTAATAAAAGGTACGAAGACTTTATTAGGCCAAAGTCGCCGAAGAGGAAAGAATGGCCTATTACTATTATTTTTGTTATAATGGGTACAATTTCTTGTTACGTTGTTTTGTTGCTTGTTTAGGTTTTTGTTTTTTGTTTTTTTTTTCTCTTCTGCATTATCTCTGGTCTGCCAACATCATTAAAATGTATTCTCAACGGGATATGATGCTAAAAGTGGCAAGTAGCATCGGGTAATTCGTGACGAACTCTCATAATTCTCTTTCAATGTCTCTCCACTAAGAGTCATAATCATACCACACAATAATAACATCCTTGAAAGCCTTGTAATATGACATAATGCTAATAACACATCATTTTTTTTAAACAATAACAATAACAGCTAACATAATCATAAACAACAAAACAATGGTTTCGGAAAATCCTAACACTAACCAGCAAACAAAATTATAAAATACAAAAATAAAGAAGCAGTGTAGAGAATTCTTCCGACTAGACGATGAAAAAAATAATGAAGCATTAAAAGAGGATTATGGAATTTCAAGTTTTTTGAGAGGGAAAAAAATAAAAATAAAAATAGTAGCATGAAAGGGATAAAAAAGGAACCGATGTAACACCGAGAAGAATAAAAAAAAACCTCCCAAATTAGTTTGCTTGAAAAGCTAAGCCCCGCGAAAAGAAGCCTGGATGATGCGAGGACGATAGCGCATTAATATTTTAATCAAATTGATTAGCGGAGGAATATCTCCTTCAGACGTAATCCGTCTCGTCGTCCCATTCTGTTTCGGGGCAGTATTACTACGCTATGTTTGTTGTTTGCCCTTCGTCCCGTCACAAATTCGCATTTTTTTCTTTCATTAAAAAAGCACACAAAGTTGTTAAGGAATGTAATTATTTTTGTATTTAATTTAGCCCAAAGGATGATTAGACTTTCATGATGCATTATAATGGAGAGACTTGACGAAAATAGATTGGGGATGAGTTGGAGATGGGGACGGAGTTAGAAACGAGAGAGAGAGAGAGAGAGAGAGGAGGGAGAGAAAGAGAGAGAGAGAGAGAGGGAGAGAGAGAGAGAGAAAGATAGTTCAACTTATCATAAAGAAATAGTGCCATTCTATGCATCACATTGGAGTTATTATATTATTGTCTATTGTAATATTTATTTACAATTCACAGCGAGCCGTTAGCAAATTTACATTGACTGCTTAAATCATGTCCGATGATCATTAATGTATACATTGATAATATTATAATCTTATTGTATTGTACCCTAATATTATTGAATTTATAATTAAAATTAATACTTAATGCTAATATTTGACCTCAGCTAATGGAAACTCCCATTTTGGTTGATCAGTACAGTAAACGGATTATGAAATAAGCTGCAATATTGTCACATTATTATTGCTTTGGTGAATGATAATACTGTGTCATCTGCCATGTATATAATATCTCTCTCTCTCTCTCTCTCTCTCTCTCTCTCTCTCTCTCTCTCTCTCTCTTTATTTTATATAGCTGTATATCTATCACTATCCATATAATATATCTCTCTAATCGCATGGCTGTCTCCCATCCTCCAATATTTTTTTATCTCCCATTATCCCATTTTCTCTATTCCTCTCTCGCTTTCTCTCTCTATTTCTCTCTCTCTTTCCTTTTCTCCACTCCCCTCTCTCTTTCTATCTCTCTTTCTCTCTCTCTCTCTCTCTCTCTCTCACTCTCTCTCTCTTTCTCTTCCTGTCCCCCTAGCTCAATCCTTCTCCCATGTGTAATGTGATTATGACTCTAATTCAAGGAGACATTTTGTTGTCCAAACGCTGTTATAACGCATTATCGTCTTTGGATGGACAGCTTTGATGAAACTGTTTGGGTTTTGTTTTTGTTTTTTGTTGTTTTTTGTTTTGTTGTTGTTATGATAATTATAGCAACAATGTGTATAAATATTATTAGCATTGAATTACATTGGACAGTTATTTCTGTTACCAGTATAAAGATAATGAGGGAAAGACATAAATTGTAATATGAACATAGACTTTGTTATTATATAAACCGTAATATATGGATGATTTGTTGAAATACATTGTCAAATAGATAGAGATAGATAAAAGGGAGAGAAGGAGGAAATGAGTGCGAAGAATTTGGGGGGGGGGGGTGCATAATAATTGGAAATGGGAGAAGAAAGAGGAAAGGAAAGAGTGCATAGAGAAAAGGGAGAGGGACAAAAAGTAACAGTCTCGTTGATTGATTGAAGAATAATTGTATTGGCACTCTAATGAATGGAATTGGACTCATTTTTGTCCACTCAAAACGCAATCTCTTTTTCTCTCACTATGACGTTCTTTATTATTCCTTAAATTAAATAACCTCTTTTATCTCCTCTCTCTATCTCTCTCTTTCTCTCTTTCTCTCTTTCTTTCTCATCCATTGAATTAAAAAAAAACTGTTTATACCCATTCTCTATCTATCTCTCTCACTCTTTCTCTCTCTTTCTTTCTTTCTCTTTCTTTCTCATCTATTGAATTAAAAACTGTTTATACCCATTCTCTATTTCTCTCTCTATCTATCTCTCTCACTCTTTCTCTCTCTTTCTTTCTTTCTCTCTCTCTTTCTTTCTCATTCATTGAATTAAAAACTTTTAAACCCATCTCTCTGTTTCTCTCTCTATCTCTCTCTGCTTCTCTCTCTCCCCTTCTCTCTCTCTATCTCACGCCATTTTCTATTCCGTCTGTGTGTGGTCAAGATACACCCATTCATGTCTACCCAAGCATGCATCGAGGCATTAATATTTCAGCTTTCCTTCTCCTACTTCTAGTATTCTAGTGCTAGACTTCTGTCCCTGCCCTTTCATCTTTTCCATCCTCCCACCTAACCTTCTCCCTCTAATGTAATTCATCTTTTCATAATTTAAACACCAGCCTTAACACCTTTTTGTCATCAATTTTTCTCTCTGTATTTTCCTTCTCTTTATTGTTTTCTATATGCTGTATATTATATATCTCTCTTTCTTCCCTCTCATCATATCTTTAATGACATATTATATTTGTATCTATTGAATCACTAAAACAGACAAAAATAAAACAGCAATCAAAATAACTCAAAAACAAACGCAAAAAAAAGACATCAACCAAAAATAACACCAGCAAGTAGTGACAAACAGTAGCAACATATTATGTTCTCATTGTGATCAAAATCATTATCTGCTATACAAACTAGCAACTTGATATTGGTAGGTAGATGGAATTAAATGGCGTGTAAATTCTTTGTAGAGTGTTACCTTTTTGTCATTATTGTGATTCCTCTTATTGTTGTATATCCTTGACCTTAAACATATTATAACATAATAATATATTGTAGAAATGAGGGTATTATTTATTGTAGTATGGGATTCATGTCGAATGGTTCAAATTATTGTTTATTCGAGAAAAAAAAAAGTTTTAATTTTTCTGTATAATATAATGATAGTATATAAGGAAACACTTTATTATGTCGAATTAAACATGATAATGATTATGTACCATACTAATTATATTCGTATCTGTATATTAATAATAATAATAATAATAATAATAATAATAATAATAATAATAATAATAATAATAATAATAATAATAATAATAAGCGAGCTATGTATATCACTGCTATTGTGTAAAGGTTGATTATGATACTATTGTATTATATTATATATACATGAATACTATATGCATGCACTAAAGTATACAACCAGTTATTAATTCTTAACCTTAATATATTTCCCCTCTTAACACCTACGAATACGGATATATGTATATTATAATATACAAATTATTACTACCATTACTATTAATAATTAATACTGTATTAACCAGTGCATTATAGTAAGTACCTACTATAACTATAATAGTTATTGCCTAGGCCTAAAGGGACATTACTCTAAGTCCTTGTCGGTATTTTCGCCCCTATCAAAAATCAATGAGGCGTGTTACGAGTTTTTGGCTTTTAGCCTCTTATCCGATCAAGATAATAATATCTGTAGATATATCTAGATCTAGATAATTATCTTCTCACGCCTCTGCTACTTGCTGGTATAGTCTAACTAGATATATTATCTTTATGGTTATCTTTGTATTAGTCCTCTTTTCATATATTATCTGTTCCTCTGTCTCTTTTTCTAACTTTATCTCTCTCTGTGTGTCTCTCTCACCACAATTTCTCTTTCCCTCTCACTTTCTCTTTTACTCTCAATATTTATCTATCATTACCTCCATCTCTCTTGTATATCTTTCTCTCTATTATCTATCTATCTCTCTCTTTCTCTCACTCTTTCTCTCTCTTTCTCTATCTCTCTCTTTCTCTCACTCTTTCTCTCTCTCTCTTTCTCTATCTCTCTCTTTCTCACTCTTTTTTTCTCTCTCTCTCTATCTCTATTTCCCACCTCACATTATCCCCTTAAGCCTTAAAGCCCACATACTAACTGATCAATATAACGTAAAGCAAATCGTAGTGACCAGTGTCCACTATCACCTCTATCACCACTATCACTGTCCACCAGTGCAACACCTAACTCTCTCACATGCACTCTATAATAACGGGCACTGTCCATTGTCCGTGCGACACCAGCCATTAATAGTAATAGCTGACCAATCAGCCAACACCCTAATCCGATGTTCAGATCATAGAGTAGATCGCCAATAAAACAAGATCGTAGAGATTGACCGATAAACTGTTAGTAGGTTACTGTGAATAATTCATTTATGTGTGTGTATAATATTATGATGTGAATGTGAGTGTACATTTAATAATACAATGCAATCGAACCTCGATAATTGTGTCTTTCTTCCTTTCTTTCAATTTTGCCAACTGACTCAATTGTGCTTGAGTATTACTGTTGGCTGGGTAGGAATTTTTCAAATTTTGCCAGGG
>JAUEKR010011343.1:0-11289 GCA_031762895.1 Corambe burchi
CTCTAGTGATCCATGTGCCATATTATCGAGAGAATGGTCGCTTATAAACTAACACATTTAACAAATTCATAATAATTGTATAAACTAATCGGATTATTGTCAGTACACTTATAGACGAACTCGAACCCATTATATATGAGCTAAGCACCTTACCACCCGACCAACTGAGGAGAATCGTGTACTTGCAGGAATCATGTATGGAAAGGGAAATAACCATATAATTGATTCACGTAGCATCGAAAATTTTAACTATTTAAGGGAAGAGAAGAAATAATTAGATCAATAAAAACGCTTATCTCCCTTTCAACTTACTAAGCAAAGACTAAGAATAATATATGACTAATAGTAATTTATTCTATGATTGTTACTGATATTTTGTAATAATCAAAACAGTCCTAATAGAATAAAAGTCAAGAGGTCAGTTTTATATGAAGTCAAAAGGGGAAATATCATTTCATCGCTTTCCATTTTATAGTCAATTTCCTTCTTAGAACATATAAAGCAATATAGCTAGGTCAATGATTCCGCCCCCCCCCCTCCCCAAGTTTCTATGGTGTAAGCGAACAAATATGGTCAATCTCCACAGGATATGATTTAACTAGTTTCGGGAATTATTGATTCTTCATTTAACATATGAGTATTAACGACAATTGAGCATGGTAAGGGCAATAACCATATAATTCATTCGCCCAGCAGTTAAAGTCTTAATGAAGAATGAATCAAATGGCTTATACTAAAAATGAAGAGACATAAGTTAAAACTACTGAGGATGCTTATCTCCCTTTACACATCCAGCAATAGCCTGATCGACATAATCTTTTATTATTTTAATAAGAGTTGAAGGTTGTTTTTTTTTATATTTGAAAATCACAAAAGCATTGGGGCGTTTTTCTTGGATTGAAAAACTGTCCTAATCATCCGGATTTCCCCGATTACAGAGGTTAATTTTGGCGTAGCGTTGAGAATTGCAGCAACTTTAGGTGGCTATAGTTTGTTTGTTATTTGGGTCGATTTATATAAAAAAAAACTTGATTCTGAACGACATTTGTTCTTTAATGCATATTGAATTAATGCAAAATAAATGCAATAAATTGAAATAAATTCAGCGTAACTCAATTTTTATGATAATTTTCAAAACGAGTACCATTTATAAAGGCGCATAACAATATCTGCACATATATAATTAATATAAAATTCATATGGTATATAGGATATAACGTCAACTTTATCAATTTATTTCTTCTTTAAAATACTTAGAAAACTTAATACTTTTTGAGATATTAAGAAATTGCCTTTAAAAATGGCGGCCATCTTGGATTTTTGACAGCCATTTTGAAAAACTTTTTTTTTGGTTCATTGATGCTTTATAACGTTCATGTCATGGGCATTATGTGTAACAGGTTTCATGCTTCTTATCACAAAATGAACAATGGTCTCAATAAGCCAGCCTATCATAAGGTTTCACTATGTTACTGCAGATTTCAATTAAAAAGATTTCATTACTATATTTTGGTAACGGTAAAAAAATTATCAAAACAGTTCGAAATAAGTAAAAGTAAAGAGAGCATTTTTATTCCGCATGGTTAGCTCAGTTGGTAGAGACGTTGAACTGCTGGGGCTGCTACGGCAATGATCTCGAGATCGATTCCTCTCCGCTACCGCGGTTTTCCCTTTGGCAAGAAATTTTGCGTTTGGAGATTGCCTCACTAAACTCTGGTGAAATAAAATACCTGGCCGTTAAGACAGCTGTCTTATTCAAAAAACAATTGTAACATGTCTAGCAGGCAAATGTCTCGTCAGTGTCAAATGTTTGCTGTTGGTTGGGGTAGTAAACGAGATGTTGTTGTTGTTGCCGATCAGCACCACCTGGGCTATGGCCCTTATGGGTATCCCCACGAGCAAGAGGATGAACAGAACCCCAATGTACCCCTTAAAAGTAGTAGGTGCATTGACTTCTAAGACCTTCCACGGCGAAAAGTAAACGAGATTAAAGCACCTTGAGCCTTTTGGTGATAAGTGCGCTATATAAGAACTATCTTTACGCTGAAAATCTGACTACACTATCCGACAATGGAATGCCATACCTCATTGATACAAGCACCATAAACAACACATTATAATTAATAAATCATCATTTATTCAACGTGCGCACCAATAGTAATGCTCAGCTACTTGAACCAGTTTGCATATTGAAAAGAAGAAAATGAAAAGTGGAGACGAGTGAGTAGGGGATGTGTGGACTCAATGGTAGCCACTTTTGTCTCCGATGCCATGAGCCTGGGTTCCAGTCTCAATGATCAGAGCTGTAAGTTGTTTAGCATCCTCTGCACTCCTAATCCTAGGGAATGTAGGAAATGACATCGGCTCCAGAAAGAAAAGCTCAGGTCATCTTCTTCTTTCAATTTTGCCTACTGACTCAATTGTGCTTGAGTATTACTGTTGACCGTGCAGAGATTTTCCAAATGTTTCACGTATGGCGGCTTTTATCAGTCTGCTCATAGCGATTTAAAGCCATCAGGAGATTTTTAACGTGCTTAGATGTAAACACGGAACCTCCTAGTTTTTTTTTGTCCGTATCCGAGCAGACTAGATGTCAGATCCTACCTACCCTAGGAACAGGGATGTAGAAAACGCAAAACAAATAGTTGCGTCCACCTGGCTTCGAACCCGGGTCGTTAGATTCCGAGGCAACATCGTTAATACTATACCACTGAGCCACCACTGTTCAGTGTTAATGATATAATTTAAAATCTACATTGTGATTTAATGTCGCAAAATGATACGCTGCTAAATTTCATCCATATGGCAACCTTAGGGAATAAGGGTAAGGATTGGGAGGGGATTGTGGAGGGGTTATATTTTTTTTGCTTTATTTCATTTGTTTGGTTGTTTTTCCACTTGTTATTGTTTTGTTTGTGATTTTGTTTGTTTGTTGCTGTTTGTTGTTGTAGTTGTTCTTGTTGTTGTTTTTGGAGCGGGTTTTTCATGTTGTAATTGTTTTTGTTGTTGATTTTATTGCAATTGCTTTGTTGTGATATTGTTACAATTGTTTCATTGTTATTGATTTGTTTTGCGTTTTTGCTGTTCTAATTTGTTTTTAGATGGACTTGGGGTGGGTGGGGTGGGCGTTGCATATAAATTAACAGTTGCACAATTGTCATAACCAATATTGAATCAATCGTTTCCGTGTATTTTTAACGAAATCTAAAGATACATTTTATTTTAATTATATAGCCATTAATGAATTTGGCATTTCAAAGTGGCAGCTAAAACCCTTTGCATACGAAAACTGAATCTAGGTAAACATTCAGCATATTTAACTATTTCAATTTGAGGTTACCCGCTATTTAGGACTTAGTACATTTATAGTTGATTTACTTTAGGATTTAATAGTGAAGAGAAAGTTATTTTATAAGGGATGGTTTTAGAGAGAGAAAGAAAAAAAATCAGAGAGTAGGAAATAAGAGAGAGATAGCAGCATTCCGATAGACAGGTATGATATGCCTATGGATAGAAAGGGATATAATAATGAAAGAGAAAGAATGTATTATGTGTGTGTGTATTTGAGAGAGAGAGAGAGAGAAAATGTATGTATGAGTTTGAGAGAGAGAGAGCTAGTGAGTAAGTGAGAGAATACGAGAGGAAGAGAAAGAAAGAGAGAAAAAGAGAGAGGGTGAGAGGAACAGAGAGAGAACGTAGCTCATTTAAATTTGATTTATCCTAGCATAATTTAATTGAAAATGAAAAGCTAATTAAGACAGTGATATGATAGGCCAATGATGCAAGCAATAATAAGAAAAACAGAGAGCAGGAAATAAGAGAGAGAGAGAGAGAGAGAGAGAGAGAGGTATTTCGACATATAGTAATAATATACCTGTAGATTGAGAAATATAGGCATTGAGAGAGAGGGAAGGAGAGAGAGAGAGAGAGAGAGAGAGGGAGATAGAGAGAGATAGAGAGATAGCGACAGAAAAAGAGAAAGGGGGAGATAGAGTTACTGAGGCATTCTGACCAATAACTGTAATTTACAAGTGGGTATATACTTTTATGTACCCCAAGATAGTGTCTCGCTAAAAATGTAATTTTTCTTAATAATATGTAAATGACTGAATCAAATTAACAACAAATATGGATTTTATGAACATATGAGGAAGCTAACCAATGTTAGGAAAAACTAGTCACGTTTCATCGCAAAGATAAGGAAAATAGCTGAAGCTGCGAGTTCGGATGAACACTCCAGCGGAAGACAATACATCACGTAAGTCATATTGATATACAGTTAATATTTTAATAATAAATCAAGATGGATAGATAGAGAGACGGAGAGAGAGAGAGAGAGAGAGAGAGAGATAGAGCAGAAGGGTGATAATAATTATTATACCGGTAATGAAAGGGTGTGAAAGAAAAAGAGAGTGAAGGAGAAAGATAAAGAACGGAAGAGGTCTGTGTACGAGAGGGATTGGGACAGAGATGAAGAAGAAGAAAAATGAAAAAAAGAGAAAAGAGAGATAGAGTCATGCATACACACAAATGTCACGGAAAGAGAGGAAAGTTGAAAAGAGATGAATTGTCAGGAAACCTCTAAAAAGAGAGATGAAAAGTAATCATTACATGCAATATAAATAATAGGACTTGTATGATAATATTATAGTGATGTATAGTATATAAGTATGAAGAAATAGAAAAAGGTTGGGAATGCATCGAGAGAGAGAGAGAGAGAGAGTAAGAAAGCGAAAGAGAGGGAGAGAAAGAGATAGAAAGAGAAAGAGAAAGAGAGGGAGAATCATTATTGAAAAATATAGGAAATGAAATGCTGAAGAAAATATCATTTAGATGAATATTTGATAAAATAAGCTCGTTTGTATTGATAGATATGTTATATTATTATCATATCATGCATTATTATAGTAGGATGATATAAATATTAACAGAAATATCGGTAGATAAATATTTAGCATTAAATATAGCATTCTCCTATATCAGTTCTTCGCTTAGGATACTGTAAAGCCGTCTGAAAGGCACATCGGTTTGTCTAGCGCCTGGAATGTGGAAATCACGCATTCAGCATTCAGCTCTACCACTATCGAATAGGCCTAGTCTAAGACGCCTAGATTTTAACGCCGGGTACGAACTCGGTATTTTCATATTATTTTTTATAGTCTAACGCTATTCGTATTTTTTTTCCGAAATCACAAGCAGGCAAGGTCTCTGTTGAGATCAAAGGTCAAAAACTTGTCCTGCATCCAATTTTTTTTTCATCAAAGGTCACCAGGACCAGTCGGCATATATATAAGGTCGGCCTTCAATATAACCTCTCTAATCGGAAAAAAATACACTAAAGTAAATACCACTCTTAGCGAGGTTCCCATTCTATTATGATATTTACTTCAAAGTGACGAATGGATTAATATAAATAGTAATTAGAGGTCTTGATGGATTATAAATTAACTATCAAGAACCACTGGATAACTGTCTTGCTTAGTCTAGCTAAGCTCTTAAACATGTTTTGACATTTTAAGAATGTTTCCTTGTTGACCATGTCTAGAAGGTAAAGCATGACATCTCGGATACTTTATGGCAGCTGAGAGAGCGGGAGAGAGAGAGAAAGAGAGAGAGAGAGAGAGAGAGAGAGAGATAGAGAGAGAGAGATAGAGAGAGATTCATCCCGGATGGTTTTTCGCCCCGAATGTATAAAGTTAAGAATAAGAGCTGTGAAAGGTAGATTGATATTTTTCTTTAAAACTTTATTTGAATAAAACTAATTAGAGTCTAGATTGAATTCGAAAAAGATAATCTAAGATAGTGATGTTAAGACTAATGACAGTTAAACGATGATGGATATAAAATATTTTTACTTCGGTAAAACTAGCTATTCAATTTGACAAATGATCTAAGATAATGAAGATAAGACTGAGAGCAGTAAAATAAAGATTGGAATAAAAATGCCTTTTCAATGAGTAAGGGTGAAAACAGACCAAAAGCGACGAGCCGCGCCGAGCCTGAAAGCCGGATCAGATTTAGCCAATATCTTCTTTATTTTACCATAGACAATGCCCACCAAAAGCATTAATCGCACCACACCGAAATATCCCAGCTAGCTACGAGCCGCTTTAAATCAAGAGATATTTATTCACGATCGTATCGAGCCGTCTAATTGGCCAACTATTTATACGTCAAGTATGGCCGACGGACGAGAAGACTCTTCGCTTCAATTTTTATTTCCACGAATGTCAATTATTTTAGAGATAAAACCAACCAGTCTAATGAAAAATGTCCACAAAAATTCTAATTAATCGATGTGGCAGGTAGGTTAAGTGTTGAATGAAAAATCTAGTATTCTATCCAATTATCCTATCTAGTTTATCGAGACCTAGACAAGCCCATACTATTTCTAGCTAGAACATCATAGATCTAGTCTAGTCAGCTAGCAGGAAGCAGTTTATGGTGTGCGCGCTACCTCAGCGCGAAGATCAACTAGGCAGTGCGGTGCGGCTCGTAGTTTTTAGTGTGTGTTTTCACCCTTAAACTAGTAAGATTGGATTAGAAAGAAGAAAAAATATAACAGAGTAAAGTTAAGACTGATGACAGTGGAACGATAATTGATATAAATTACCTTTGGTAAATACTATAATTTAATATAATTTATCTTTGGATCAAATTTGAAAAAAAAATATGGGGAAAATTATATGGGTTTAAGTTAAGATTTTAAAAAAATGTAGAGAGGTTGAGCTGCCATGTTAATTAGGGATGCATAAAATTAAGTTTATATAAGTCTTAGTGTGTGTAATTATCTAAATCACACTCACATTTCATAGATATTTTGGACGTATTATTAAATAAATGAACCCTTCACGATATTGAATATGTCCTATTTGTTTTGTTTCGTTTAGTTCTTGTTGATGATATCCTTATATAACATTTGACGATCCTTGAGCTAAAAGGCTCTGTGTTCTAGTGGTAATAGAACCGTAAGCGCGAATCTGCTTAACCGCCATACAAGGATAAATTCTTGGGAAAGGCTTTTTTTTAAACATAATATTTCCTCATCCTACTTAGATGCAATGAGAAACTAGCCATAGGCAAATATGGATATTATCAGATTCTGACGTGCACCAGTAGAAAAACGTGAACTAGTTGAGTCAGTTGACAATACTGAAAGAAGAAGAGAAATAAGGAGACCCAGTCTTATAGTATCTATTTTGAATGTTCCTCAAGAGTGAAGTTTTAAAGACTGTTGTGACCTCATTAATAAAGGCTCTTTACAAACATCCTCTCAACCCAATCAATTGCATTTTGTTCCCGAGGAAAGCCAGCAATCGAATAATGTCAGATTGATCCACCCTCAAAGAAGCCGTTCCGAAAATTATTCAAGAGTGAAGTTGTTAAGCCTATGGTGGCACCGCTGTAAAACTCTCATTGCTTGTTTTATATGAGAATTGGCATTATATAAATATCTATAAATTATTATTCTGTGTGGCATTGATAAATAGTATAAAATGTGAAAGGACCATATTCATCCCTTGTTGATGGTATTGCATGTTTTAAACAGGGAATAAAATGATAACGTTGTTTTAATAGCCCTTACATCTTAAGTTAAAGTAAAGTAAAATAAATTTTCTCTTCAGAATACAATTGTTCTATGTCCACCAATCCACATTATGAGAAGAAGAAAAAACAACAGTTTAAAGTTTTGGGATGTTGTTATAAAAAAGGTTTAGCTTTAAACAAACTGATTATGGAATTGTTTAATTCAAAGCTAGGTTTGGATGATGTTATTGATAAGATGTATAAATGATTGTTTATTAAGAATATAATAATATGATGTTATTGATAAGATGTAGAAATGATTGTTTATTAAGAATATAATAGTATGATGTTATTGATAAGATGTATAAATGATTGTTTATTAAGAATATAATAATATGATGTTATTGATAAGATGCATAAATGATTGTTTATTAAGAATATGATAATATGATGTTATTGATAAGATGTATAAATGATTGTTTATTAAGAATATAATAGTATGTGATCATTCATCTCATAATTAACGCAAAGTGGACATAGACCCGTTTTATTCGGAGTCGACGAAATGTTCATTTAAATTGTATATGACACAAGGGTTGAGTTAATATTGTAAGGGAAGATGCATAAAGTTATGTTCATTTAAGTGTGTAATTATTTGAATCAAACTCACATTTCATGGAGTTTTTTTTTATATTTTTTGGACCCATTCTTTAACAAACGTCAACCTTCTGAATAATGAATCTGTTCTTTTTTTTATTCGATGATACCCATACATCTTTCCATGTTTAAAGACCTTAGAGCTAAAAGATTTTGTGGTCAAGTGGTAAGGAATTCAGATTGAGCTCATGATCAAGATGTTGTGATTTTGAATCTGCTAAGCCTGTGAAAAGTTAAATTATTGATGGAGGCTCTTTACAAACATTCTCTCGCCCCACTCAGTTACATTTTGTTCCAGACCAAAGCCAGCGATCGAATAATGTCAGAATGACGCACCTTCTCGGAAACCCTTTCTGAAAATTCCCCAAGCGTGGAGTTGTTAAGCCTGTTGTAGCCCAGTTGTAAAACTCTCATTGCTTGTTTAATATGAGAATTGGCATTATATCAATATCTATAAATTATTATTCTGTGTGGCATTGATAAATGATATAAAATGTTAAAGGACCATATTCATGCCTTGTTGATGGTATTGCATGTTTAAACAGGGAATAAAATGGTCGCGTTGTTTTAATAGCCTTTACATCTTAAGTTAAAGTAAAGTAAAATAAATTTTCTCTTCAGAATACAATTGTTCTATGTCCACCAATCCACATTATGAGAAGAAGAAAAAACAACAGTTTAAAGTTTTGGGATGTTGTTATAAAAAAGGTTTAGCTTTAAACAAACTGATTATGGAATTGTTTAATTCAAAGCTAGGTTTGGATGATGTTATTGATAAGATGTATAAATGATTGTTTATTAAGAATATAATAATATGATGTTATTGATAAGATGTATCAATGATTGTTTGTTAAGAATATAATAATATGATGTTATTGATAAGATGCATAAATGATTGTTTATTAAGAATATAATAATATGATGTTATTGATAAGATGTATAAATGATTGTTTATTAAGAATATAATAGTATGTGATCATTTATCTCATAATTAACGCAAAGTGGACATAGACCAGTTTTATTCGGAGTCGACGAAATGTTCATTTAAATTGTATATGACACAAGGGTTGAGTTAATATTGTAAGGGAAGATGCATAAAATAATGTTCATTTAAGTGTGTAATTATAGTTTTTTTTTATTTTTTTGGATCCATTCTTTAACAAACGTCAACCTTCTGTATAATGAATCTGTTCTTTTTTTATTCGATGATACCCATACATCTTTCCATGTTTAAAGACCTTAGAGCTAAAAGATTTTGTGGTCAAGTGGTAAGGAATTCAGATTGAGCTCATGATCAAGATGTTGTGATTTCGAATCTGCTAAGCCTGTGAAAAAGTTAATTCATTGATAGAAGCTATTTACAAACATTCTCTCACCCCACTCAGTTACATTTTATTGCAGACCAAAGCCGGCGATCGAATAATGTGAGACTGACACACCTTCTCGGAAACCCTTTCAGAAAATTCCTTAAGTTTGGAGATGTTAAGCCTGTTGTAGCCCCGTTGTAAATCTCTCATTGCTTGTTTAATATGAGAATTGGCATTATATCAATATCTATAAATTATTATTCTGTGATAAATAGTATTATCATTGATAAATAGTATAAAATGTTAAAGGACCATATTCATGCCTTGATGATGGTATTGCATGTTTTAAACAGGGAATAAAATGATGACGTTGTTTTAATAGCACTTACATCTTAAGTTAAAGTAAAGTAAAATAAATTTTCTCTTCAGAATACAATTGTTCTATGTCCACCAATCCACATTATGAGAAGAAGAAAAAACACAACAGTTTAAAGTTTTGGGATGTTGTTATAAAAAAGGTTGAGCTTTAAACAAACTGATTATGAAATTGTTTAATTAAAAGCTAGATTTGGATGATGTTATCGATAAGATGTAGAAATGATTGTTTATTAAGAATATAATAATATGGGGTCACTTATCTCTTAATTAACACAAAGTGAACATAGAACAATTTTATTCGGAGTCGACGAAATATTCATTTAAAATGTATATGACACAAGGGTTGAGTTACCATGGTAAGAGAGAAGATGCATAAACTAATGTTCATTTAAGTGTGGGTAATTATTTGAATCAAACTCACATTTCATTGGGACATTTGGATGTATTATTACCCATCCTTTTTCAATAGTATGAGGTAAAATTGAACTAACGAGTACTAACCATTCTCTAACCCTACCCTTAACCCTAGATTAACCTTAAACTAAAACACTAACCCTAGCCAAACTGTAATACTAGCATTAGACCCTAATGAAATTCCTAAAACCTAAACCTATACCCTAACTATAATCATAGTTCATTACTCTAAGACTAAGAAGTACTATTTCGTTCAATCTTCTCTAATGTAGTTCGATAGCTTAGATGTAAAGCACTTTGACTCGTAACCGAGAGGTCGGGGGTTCAAATCCGTTTTATGGTGAAAAAAAGTTGAGTCATTGGAAATGCCCTATACACATTATGCTTAGGTGCAATCAGTGTCCGACGATATCATGTAGCTATGGAATAATGTTTGAATGACGTACTCTCTCTCTCTCTCTCTCTCTCTCTCTCTCTCTCTCTCTCTTTCTCTCTCTCTCTTTCTCTCTCTCCCTCTATCTCTCTCTCTCTGTCTATCTCTATCTCGGTAGTTCTTATATTATGTTATTCAAGACTAGAAGTGTAGAGTAACCATCTTTAATAATAGTGGGGATGCATAAGATTAAGTTCATTTAAGTGTATACAATTATTTAAATCAAAACTCACATTCCATGGAGATCTTTTGGGCGTATACTTAAACAAACCAACCTTTATTAAATCTGCATCTTTTGACTAATGACATTTTCATTTATCTTTCAATGTTTGAGAAAACAATATAAGATTGTATTTATATAGCTCCCATGTCACCGAAGTCTCAAGATGCTTTACATTTCGTTTGATCCCCAGCCAACAATACAAATTTAACCATTCAATTTTCTCATGTTTGATTTTATTAGGCACTTGACCAATTCAATAACAACTTAATAAAAACAACAACATAAGGCATAACAAGATCAACAAAATTATTTACGTAACAATAGTATTCAGCTAACAATGAAGATATATA
>JAUEKR010011565.1:0-11283 GCA_031762895.1 Corambe burchi
TCGAGTTATGTAGAAAAATGTACCCGAAATGAGTTTTTTCGTCACGGTTTTTAAGGATAAATTACAAGGCCGTATAGCGCCAATTTTGTGACACATTTTTCCCTATAACTTTGCTCAAAATAAAGATAGAAGGATAATTTTTTCACTGTTGTCTTAGTTACACTGAGCTCTTTCAAATGAGCTATGTTTGAAAGGGATTACTCTATTTTGAATTTTTTATCAAAGTCCCTACCTTAGGCCTTAGATTTAGATACCCCAAACCCAAACTCAAGGCAAAGGGTCTAGGGTAAGGTTAGGTCTTTAGGGTTATGGTTAAGGCTAAGGGTAGGGTCTAGGGTTCAGGATAGGGTTTGCCTAGGGTTAGGTTGCAGGGTTAGGGTTTGTCTTGGTCTTGGGTTTGAGGTAGGGTTAGAGTATGGCATGACCCAAGATGGTATATTTTACCAAAAAGCCAAATTTAACCAGGGTTGCCACTTGAAACGCATTATGTGAAATTAGGGCTATCAGTTAGGTTTGGAGTTAGTGTTAGAGTTAGGGTTAGGGATAGTGTTAGGGTTTGGTTTAGTGTTTAGGATTAGGGTTTAGTGTTAAGGATAGGGTTTGGGTTAGGGTTAGGATTTTCTCTAACACTTACAGTTTCTTCTTTTCTTTCTTTTCCTTCATTTTAAATATTGATTTGATTAAATAATATTCACCTCTTAACAGTATTTCATTATTTTCCTTCTATTTCATTATATAATTCATTACTATTTACCAATTAACACTCTTCGTTTTGATCATTTTCCTTCATCCTTTCTTTTCATCTCTTTTCCCTATACTCAATGCTCATAACGTTTGGCAACCCTACATTTCTACATTTCCACTTCACACGATCATATTTTTGTTTTAACGTTACCGCTTTTCTTACCGATCATGGGTTTCGGTCTTTGACCTCCATTATTAATCTCTTCAAGGTTTTCTTTAATTTCCGGTCATGACATTGCAACTCCTAATATTGGGTTTTCTGGCTATTACTTTTACATAACATTTTTTTTAATAATCATGGGTATCGACTACTTCTTGTCTTTCGAGTCTTTTCATACTTCTGTTACGTCATTCTCAAAAAATTAGTTCTCTGTTTTTTATTTTGTCCTTGTCTTATTTATTTGATTTTTAAATCTTTTCTTTCTTGTTCATATTTTTATCTTCTCAGTTCTATTATCTTTTATCATTCATTTCTTTGCTTTATGTATTTTATTTTGCTTTTTTCGATTTTTTTCAATTTCCATAAAAAGTAGTGCGCTGAGTTTTTTTACATTTTACCAAGAGTATCTAGACTTAGACCCTAGATACTTCATTTATTATTTTACGCTTTTCTTTTGACTTTTTTATTCCGTTTGAGGTTAAGGTACTCCTTGCAATTAGATTATGTGCCTGCGAATGATATATATGGGAAAATTCAAACTATAAAAGGTCGTCATCTTCATCGTGATTATATCTGTTTTGTTACCAGATTGGTCAACTAACGTCAATTTCCAGATTGTTTCCACCTCCCACGAAATATTAACTTTGCCTCGATGCATTGACGATTCGTCAACAAATCTACCCATGAATAAGCTGAAATTAGAAACATATCTCATGAGGCCATGGTCTGATGTCAAAATTTGCTGATCCTTAGCCTTAACTTAATTATTTTGTAGTCTAGTTAAGAATGAAGAATGGCCAATGAAGTGATTTATTATGCGATATATTTTTATTATTTTGGAATTAAAGGTAAAATGGCTCTAAAAGGAACGGGGTAATATTGAATATTGATTGCGCTTGCGCATGCAATCAAGTTTTAGTTTTTAACGCTTTTTGTTTAGTAAGGTAAATGAATAAAGTCTGTCGATTAAGCATAGCTTGGTGGAACCTCTAATCTAGGTAGTCTCCTATCATGAAAGTGCTTAGTAATCAAGACTGCTGTCTCGGATTAAGGGACTGACTAAATACTTCCATTTATCAGTGCAACAGTTTTGTCAATTTTCTACTAGAGTCTAGGTACCCCTACAGTTGACTCTGTATCACTGTATCATGATACTAGTTTGAAATGATGTTCCGATGTAGCGATCATTTTCTCATGGAATATCCCCTATACAACTATTCTAAGCACTACAGTTGTTCCAAATTTAAGATATAACACGCCTTATCTGGTGTCCAAACATCGCTACTGGTATATAATCAACTGTAATTGGAAAAGAATGACCCACCCTGTCAACAAGTTTACAGTGATGAAATTAGCGCTTTATTCTTACTTTGATTTTGTGAATTGCAGACTCGTGGTGCGCAAACAGCTGCTGCTCCTGGTGCTGTGACTGCTAACCTCAAGAAATTTGACATTTACAGATGGGTAAGTGTTTTAATTATATGACTATCAACTGGCCTCTATATGTGATCATAATCTCAAATCCACTGTCACAATATTATGTTATTATTTATTAGTACGGTAATTGCTACTATAGGATATAGCTTTAACATTTTGTGTTGTTAATTTTGCTTGGAATTATCATTGCCCAAGACCTCAGATAGAATATATATGTATGTATATTATATATACATGGACTTGGAAGATTGATTATATATTATTTTGGAGAAAAAGTTCTGTTTAATGAGATGCCAAGGCCTAATTATTAATAATTATTCTATTTAAAATGTAGGTTCTCTTCAATTTTTTATGTAGGTATGTTATATTTGACTATAGTTATTAATTTCTGTTCCTCGTCATGTCCATTTGACTCTAAGAAATGTTTCCCAGTCAGGATAATAAAAAAAATTATATTCAAATTTGCATTAATTTTATTTTGCAGGATCCTGACAAGCCTGGTGATAAACCACGTCTTCAGACTTATGAAGTTGACATGAATGAGTGAGTATGATTGTCATAATCTGCATATTTATCAAATATAATACACATTAGAAACCTGTTTTAAAGCTGAGTACACAGAACTGTTAGTTTAACTTAATTCAGTCGATGTTGTCACTGTGAATTTTAAACTACAGTGCAGTGGTCCTTATGGTTTGTCCTCAACTTGGACATCAGGTATTAGTATAGCGAGAACTTGGATATAACAATAATTTTTCCCTAGAATGGGGGTTCGAATCGTTTTATCCAATTTCCACTATATAGGCTTATTTAATACATCGCATGAACAATTTTACGTAATGTTTTATCTTGTTTCTTTTTTTCTTTTTTTTTCTTTTATGTATCAATAATTAACCAGTCAAGAAACATTTTTAATCAGTTTTAAGTTTTTAAATCTTTTTTCTCTTTTACTGGCTAATTCAGTTGCTTACACTTGTAGCAATATCCTATGGGAACAAGAAAAAGTATTGCTACATCGGAAGTTTGCTACAACCGTCATATTTAGCATTGAGGTATAGTGGCAGGTTTATGAAATAAGAATCGCTTCAAGCACATTCCACTGTAGTTAGTTATTCATTTATTACAATATAAATGATGAAATTGGGTGTATCGGTTGGTCTATATTATGTGTTGGATTTAATGTCAAAATCGGTTAGAAGTTGGGTATTGTATTTATTTTATGACCATGTTGGCCTAGATTTAGCTATACGGTTATTTTAATAAATAATAAATCTGCTATCGATATCTATGATACATGCACATACATGATGTTTATCGGCGCTATATGTTTAAGTTTTGTTTTGCATTCTGTTTTTCTGGATTATATACAGTATGCAGTAAAAAGAGACAAATATTTATTGTATGATTACCAGCTGTTGATATTAATTTTGGAGGTAACTAGCCATGACTTCAACAAGTGAACAGGGTTGCCAACTACTCTGATATTTGAAGATATCGAACTATTAGTACGGACCCATCACATCTATATTGTTTACGGATTCAATCCAGTTGTTTAATCCATTACACTTATAGATTATAGATAGCTCTAGGTAGCTTAGAATATGCTATTTTGCTAGAGAGACTAGACGTCTAAAAAGTGTGTATTTTAGTAAGGAAATAGTGAGGAAGTAAAATAATTATATATGCTGTGATAAGTGTATATTTTGTATGTTTTTTAATGACAAATACAATAATTTGACAATCTACGACTCCATAGAGAAAGCATCAATTAAAGTTTGTTTTTTTTTATCATATAATGCACAATTCTTATCCCACATCCATAATTTTCATGGCATGAATCATGAGTTTTTAGCATGTTTGATTATATTATTAAATTAATGGATTTTGTAATTGATCTTTTTGCAGTTGTGGTCCCATGGTACTTGACGGCCTCATCAAAATCAAGAATGAAATTGACCCTACCCTGACCTTTCGAAGGTCATGCAGAGAAGGCATTTGTGGGTCTTGCGCCATGAATATTGATGGAACTAACACTCTTGCCTGTTTAATGTAAGTAAGACTTTGCTTTAAACATATTATGTATGTGTTTCTATGGTATAATATTTCAAATGTAAACATTTAAAAAAATGCATATTATTTTGAAATATTATGGCTTCTTAAAGACATTATACTTGGTCTAAATTAGTCACCAAAATAATTTATATTTTTATAAAAAATAATGGTAATGTAACACTTTTCTTCTATTTTATATAAATTGTATAAAAAGACTTTCTTATTCTGGATATCCATATTATATATATTTTTTTTTAATATCATCAGTATATTATCCCTTAACACTGGCTTGTATATTTATCCAGCTAAACTTAAGTGGTACATTTCAAGCATAAATCACTCTTGATTGTTTAGTTGTAATTATAGAATTGTTATCATTTCTATTACTATTATTTTCGAGATTGATGTATTTTAATCCAGGGGAATCTTTTTTTAATTTTATTAATCTCTTATATGATTATCTCTTTGTCTTTTCTTCATGCATTGCAGGAAAATCAATGACAAGGCTGGCAAGGCTGTTAAAGTTTATCCTTTGCCTCATATGTACGTGGTTAAAGATCTTGTTCCTGTGAGTATGACTTATATTATGTCACATAAGGTTGAGTTAGGTTTTAGGTTTTTATTAAACATTAAGATCGGTTTGATAATATTCTGTTGCAATTTATATGATTTTACAAATAGTTATAGTTATTGCTATTGATTAATTGATTAAGCTGTAATCATATTTACTGTAGTGGAATTCGCTTGTCGTGAACACTGTTGTAGTGAATTTCGGTTATAGTGATCTTTTTCCCCCTCATGGAATCCCCCCTGTACTACTGATATAGTTTTCCTTTTTCTTGTTCATCAAAGATATAGCTACAATCATGATTGACTATATTCTATTCTTTATCATCTTTGAATCGATCTATTTTTTAACCTAATAATTTTCCCAACTTCCTTTGAAGAAGCGCTTTTAAAAGTTCTTTTTGTTGGCTGTCTGTTTATTTTAAAAAATTTAATTCATTTTATTTATAAACAAATAATTTCTCTTGGTATAATTGATTGCAGGATATGAGCAATTTCTACGCCCAGTACCGATCCATTGAACCGTATCTGAAAAAGAAGGATGTGAAGGAGGAGGATGTTGGTAAACAGTCCTACCTTCAGTCTGTGGAAGACAGAGCTAAACTTGTGAGTTAAAATGACAAATTTAAGTATACAAAATATCTTTGCATATTACCACATTGTTTTGTTTTTTGTTCTTTGTTTTTTTTAATTGATCTAGTACAATATGCATAGCTGTATTTCAACAAATAGTGAACAATACTTGACCAAGTTCAGTGAATGTCTTTTTACTAATAAGATTATTAACCAGAGTCTGATTGTATAGTCTTCTTTTAATTTATTAATGTGATTTGTTTTTATTGTTATAGAAAAAATTCTATGAGGCTTTCCTATAAAGAATGTATATAGTATATTGGAACGATAGTGTTCTTACAATTTTAATGTAATATTGATTATAAATGAATATTTATTTTAAAATATCAGTATCCATTTCCTGCTACCGTGTCTTCATAAAAATAAACTTTTGTATTATATTCACATTGTTTAAAAATGTCACCCATTTAAAATTAGAATGCTCATACTATTTTGTTAGAGTTAAAAACTGTTTCTGTTGTTGCTTATATAAATCTGATGGGTTGTTTTTATTATTAAAAAATATACCTTTTTTGTTACAGTTACATACTATTTTTGTTTTTAATATTAGTATGATGAGCTTTAAATCATTGTAATCCTCTAATCCTGTCTTACACATATTTATCTTTTGTTTACTCAGGATGGTCTATATGAGTGCATCCTGTGTGCCTGTTGCAGCACCTCATGCCCCAGCTACTGGTGGAATTCAGACAAATACCTTGGACCAGCTGTCCTTATGCAAGCCTACAGGTGATTGTTGTTTTGATAGTGGTGTTTCATTTTGCAATTTGTAGTTACAAATCTCACAGTAGTAATGATTTAGACTTATTATTTAGGAGTGTGATTAAATTTAAATTTTTTTTTTATAGGATTAGGTCTTTTATTTTAGTATTGTATGCAGTATTGTTGTTCAGTTCTTCCATTTTACCTTATTATTGTTAATGTTTGTATTTTCCTGCTTGTTTGAAATTTTGTTTCATGTCTCAATTTACAAATTACGTGATGATAGTTGTCCCCTTATTGTCCTTTTTGATGCTTTAACTTTGATTTGAATCTTTTGTTCTTAAGCCTACCTATTTTGGCAGTCACATTTGTCTGGTGAAAATTTTTAAGCACTGGTTATTATTCATCCTTTCAAGTATGTTATCATGTTTATTAAATGTGACTTGCCATAGGTCCAGTTCCATTTGTGCAATGTGTGATGCCTCAGCATCCAATTTATTTACTTCTTGTTGTTTCTAAGGTAGTTTTAGTCATTAGAACCAAATTATTTATGATTTAGAAAATGATGAACTGTGTGATTATTGCAGGGCAACCGAACAAAAAGAAGACTTTACGTCTGTAGATGATTAAATGGAGATGTGTTATTAGTTTAACATTTTAGAGATATCTAGGTTCTCCAACTTAGAACTACTGTGGAGTTTGCTTGAAATATAGTACTGAAATTGTTTTATAAAAGGGTGGTATAGCTGGACCGGATGCAGAAAGTTCATTATGAACAAGTGTCGGCTTAGAATGCAATTATTCTATATTCACTTCTAGCATGTTATGAGATAGAGTAGTAGTAGGTGTCCTTAATAATAGGGGATACATGCTTTATATCTCCTATCAAAATACAGCATTCAAATATTTGGTCAGGATCAAATAATTCCATAATGTTTATGTATGCTTGTTTTATGTCCACTTTGTGAAATGACATTCAACACTTTAATGTGTTGTTTTTTTCATAATGTATATAGAGCAATTGTTTTCTAAGGCGACATGTATGTTTTAAGAAGACTCCACATTGTGTTGTGGCTTAGCTGCCGAGCGTTAGTGTGCAGTTGTTTATTGATAAAGTTGAATCTTTGTTATTTCAGGTGGATGATTGACTCAAGAGATGACTTCACTGATGAGAGACTTGCACAAATGGAGGATGGATTCTCTGTCTACAGGTGTCACACAATCATGAACTGCACCAAGACATGCCCTAAGGTATTTAAAGAGTTATTGTCACATCAAATAATAGAACACAAATACTGGAAATGAACTCAGTATAAGAGAGGCAGCGACAGAAATGGACATTTTAGAAAACCTCATTCATCATCACTGCCGTCAAAATATTTTAGGACCACATTATCACTCTATATCTCTTTTTGTTGTTGATGAAGGTACTTTCACGAACCCTTCATTTCTGTTTTTGTCTCTCTTTTGGAGTGCTCATTCTTACCTTTTTTCTGTATTAGTGTGTGTGCGTGTGCTTGATGCTTTAAAAATAGTGTTAGCTGTTAGGGTCCGTGTTCCCTGTAGAAAATCATGTAACAGACTATAAAAACTATTACTGTAAAAGCAAAATTTATTGAGTTGCTGTAATCAGTGCTAGTTATGACTTATATCCATACTATCCAAGTTTTTAAAAAAATCTAAAAAGTAAAAAAAAGTTGCAGGTTTCAAAGGCTATTTTTCAAATTTCATGCTGTTTACTGAATAATATTTCGAGTCACAATTGTTTTTTTTTGTTTGTTTTTTTGTGATTTTGTACAAATTTACCCTAAAACAAAGGTCATAGCACCTCATTCTTCAAACATTTTTTTCTCTTGTAGCTCTTATCACTTTCTGAACATCAAAGTGATAAAAAATCCCCAGAGGTGGGGTCGCAGGTGGTCCATAGTCTTATTTTATATAACTTTAATAATTTGTGGGAAAATGTATTACTATTTTGAAATTGAGATCTTTTTTTTTTTTAAAGTGACTTGAGTGGACTTCACTTGTCCTAGAAGCGATCCTGTTTTCATGAACTACCACTGTACAAAATTCAATGGTTGTAGCATTGTTTAACCTTCTGAATAGAATCAAAACAATCTGTACCAGTGTAAGATAATTAATGCATACTTTACAAATGAAATAAACCTCGTAGCATTTGTGAAAAAAAAATGATAAAAAGAAATACATTATCTACTTATTTTTAAATCATGTTTATCATATTGCTAAGAATTTTAATGTTTGTCGTGTTTTTTTTTCTTTTTTGTTTTTTATTGCTTTTTATTGTTCATTAATATTTTAATCGTTATTATATTTTATTGTTTATTCTCCAGGGCTTGAATCCAGGCCGTGCCATTGGAGAGATGAAGAAAATGATGATGAGTTACAACAAACAGAAGACGGCTCATTGAAATGCTCCAATTCGCTGATTGTTGATCATGTTTGCTTAGTTTGTTTTTAATTTTTATTTTAACTTATTTCATATTATATTCATATTGTCATAGTTTGTATTCTGAAATAATATTATTTATTGTACGTTATAATTAAGTGACTTTATAATCAAATTCAAATTCAACTACAGAATGATATATAAATTATATTCCCATTGATGATACTATCACTTCTTCTGTCTGCCGCATAGGAATATGAATTGGGAGGAGCATGGTTTGGATTTATTTCAAGATTGAAACTATAAACTTTTAAGATTCTCGAAGATAATTGCGATAGTTTTCCTTGCTATTCCGTATGCATTTCTAATTTTGTGTTTATTACGTGAGGGTTGGGTCGAAAGAAGTAAAACTTTATCATCAAAATAACAAAAATATATTCAGGTGTATTTTTTTAATGTACTTCAAGCTTCTTGGATTAATCTTTATCCATTTTATATCAATGTTAGGTACAGCTAATTTATATTAATGTGTTGTTCAGGCGATATGTTGTTTTTCTTTCTTTTTTCCTCCCCTCGGAAATAAAATACTTTGCTCATATATAGTTCCTATATATGATAAACTTTGTGATACCCACCATGCAAATTATTTACGTGTATTTTGTGTATATTTTGTATATTTAGTTACTATCATGAATTTTATTTTTGATTTACCTCAAGTATTGTGTAATGCCACAACTTTACATACCAATGTGTTACATTGGCTTTATAATTTTTTTTATTTTTTTTGCAGTTGATTATTCATCTTTACATTTTGCTTTGAAGTAAAATTTACAAAAGTTGAAGTTAATAAATAAAAAAAAACTATTTACATGGTTATTGGTCTTTTATTTTTTAGAAGAATAGATTAATGTTAACAAATTAAATTGCAGCAATGAAACCTTGCTAGAGGATTTATTGATTATAAGGAGTGTAGTTTTTGTTTCAAGAAACGATGCTAATAATTTGCATAACCAAAGATAGTCTTTTGTATTAGGACTTGGTGAGAAAATGGTTTTGGGATATTTTTATCTTATTTTTTTATTTGTTTACATCTGTCATAGTAGTTAATAGTCTTTTCAATGTTACGACAATAAATTTCCATTTTCTCAACACATACTGCGTGTTCATTTATTGGTGAGATTTTAATTGTTTACCATATTATCTGTGATATCTGAACTTGATTTTTCTGCGTTTTCATCTGCATAGTTGATGTAATAGCAATGCTGGGCTGTACCTGTAGTGTATTGCAATAGCCAATGGTTAAAACATGATTCAAGTCCATATCCAACAGTAATGAATCACCTTGCTAAGAGCGAGGACCACTTCTATGAACTGAGATACTCAGTTTTTGTTTAAAGGAAGGAAACCTTTATCTAGTCTTTCAAAGTCAAAGTGATCCTTTCTTGATTTTTTTTTACTCAGTTGAGTGATTGAATCTATGCAATGATATCTTCTTTTTCATTCCTTTTCCAAATATTAACATACATAATGACATGATGCATCAACGATCTCAGCTTGTTATGCTAAGTATAATAAGTTGTATAAAAGAAAACTATACATAGTGTTACCTCAGTAAAGGTGACAGTTGAGGAATGAATAAAGTATAGTAGATGAAAAAGCAAATTGTGGTCAGAGTGAAACTAATGACTTGTTGCATCATAGACTTGTATAGTATATATACTTAATAGATAGACTAGTAAAGTCCCGAAATTTGATTGTCATTTAGCAATGGAAAATAACCAATCTAGACCGAATAATGCTAATTTACTAATCTATGCTTGAGCTAGGCTCAAGAAGCATGAAATTCAATTCAACATCTTAGAATCAGTAAGAACCTTCTTTTGAGTCTTTTTAACTGTGACTATGAGCATATTATTATATAACTTCCACTACAAGGCAAAACGTTTTGAAGAGCATGTTTCTATGATTCTGTTCTTTGGGCAGACTGCATTTGCAATGATATTAAGTTAGGCCTAGACTATCACTCTTTATAGTCTCAGGGGTATCTGGTCTGAGCGGAAACTAGTTACTATGCATTGCTAAAATAAGAAAAATCAAAATGATGAACCATACTTTTTTATTGTGATTCCCAGCCTAGAATACACCGATGTGTATGCATATACATATATACATTATAGGGCTAGGATGTATAAGTATAATATATACATAGGAAAAAACATTTGTTAGCATTAACATACACCTATGAAAGAAAATATATGTATGCTGCAAAAAGACACAAATGTGAAGATTCTAATCTATAATACTGTAAATAAGTTAATGAAAGTAAATAAGTTAATGAAAAACATAAGAAAAATATAGTTTTAGCAAGGACTACTGAACTAGAAATATAGTAGTCTTTGAGTTTTAGCTAAAAAATTCAAACAGTATGTTTAATGCGTATCAACAATAAAGAATATAAATATAATAAGCAAATACAGAAATAAATTTGCATTTTAGATATATGTGTAATATTTTATATGATATAAATATAAGTATTAAATGATTATATAGTGTGTGACATAATAGTTATATAGTTATATAT
>JAUEKR010011676.1:0-11280 GCA_031762895.1 Corambe burchi
TCATTATACATTTTACATTTACATTTTCACCAATATCATGCATTAGATTCTGTAATTCTTGGTCAATACATTTCATTGTTAGATAATTGTTAATAATAATCTTAATAATGATAATTGTGTTACTGATGATAAAACAAAAACATAATATTATGTAATCAATTAAAAGAATAAATAAATGATGCTTAATGCAACAAACAAAAAAAAGTTATGAAGTAAAATAGTGAACTTATCCAAGACATAATATGAAAAGGTTGCAGTATTTAACGAACCTTTAATGAAATGCATCTTCTATACATTCTTCTATTTTAACTTATCGAAATGAAAGTCAATCAATCGCCTTCTCAGCAATACTGATACTCCTTACTACTAGCCTTTTACTTCACATTACAGTATAGGTACGCACATCTATTATCCTAGTTAAGAAAAGAGTGAGATTACAAGAAAACCGATCAAATTAAAATCCTCCTCCGTTTATAACCGTTAATTTCAGACTCAGCAATTTCCGTCAAGCCATTTGGTGCTTTAGGTGACTGGTAGACTATTTATATGGTTAACCTAGACTAGCTCTAGTACGGCGGTTCTAGACCTATTATAGGCGAAAGGTAGACTAAGTTGAGTCACAAGTCTGTATAATGTTCTTCTGACTTTTTAAAGGGGGTAGTCTAGGGCTAGATGAATCAATTACGTCGCTACGTGGTTATCGATGCTTGCTTTGAATTGTGATAACTATAATTTTAGAGTTTTGATTTGAAACAATGAACATAGACTCTCAATATCATATTTATCAGCTCCAAATTTCACAATAATTGGTTACACGATCATTTTAGATGACAAATGTCAATTTTATTCAGTAATCGCCTTGAAATAACTTATTTTATTTGGTTCTGTAGTCTAGTGTAGTGGTAAGACACTCAACTCGTGATCGAGAGATCGCTGGTTCGAATCCGCATGGTGGCGGTGTAGAATTAAATCCTTGGGAAATTTTTTTTTACACACATTCCCTCACCTCACTCAGGAATAATGAGTATCCGGCCATAGGTAGAGATGGATATTCTCAAAATGCTAGAATGACGCGCCTTTCAGATAGCTCTTCTGTATGCTCCACGAGATGTTGAGTTGGAACAGGAATTAACAGGTCTGTCGGAAACCCCTTTGTAAAGCGATTTGAGCATTTAAAAAAGTGGGATAACGCTGAATAAATGTTAACTTAAAAAATTTTAATTAAAAAAAATACAACACAAAAGAAAACAGTACAATTTGCGACTTTTTGCGGCATAATGTATAGTTAGTGATTGTTTTGTTTTGTTTTTTTGTTTTTTGTTTAGCTGTAAATGGTAAAATTTACGACCGAGAATTTGCCATTTGCAGCCACGAGAAAATGCGAGGAAAGATTACTGTTGTTGATACGATTGAAATATTAAGTTTTATTCCTTTTAGATAGAGTGTGAGACGGTTACTCTTACTTGCGTACCTATGTGTGTTATTTGTTGCTTTTAATTGTTTGTTTTGTTTTTGCTCATTTTTATTTTGGTTTATATGTTGATTTGATTCTTGTCGAAATAGTTTTGTGTGCGTGCATGTGTGTATTTTTTGTTGTTGTCATGTTTTGGTTTTATTATTTTTGCTTTTGTTATTCTGTTTTCTGGTTTGTGTTGTTATGTTTGTTGTTGTTTTTGTTGTGTTTTTTTTTTGTAAAATTTTTGTTGCAATTTTTTCAATTGTTTTGTCAATAGGTTTATATTTTCAATATAATTGTTTGTGGGTACGTCTAGTCACTTAAGTTGTGTTGTTTCTTCATAATAACTCTAGTATGCAGCCTTTACCAGAGGCATTACATCGAGGCATTACATCGAGGCATTACACCGAGGCATTACATCGAGGCACACATAACTTTTCCACCCAATTCTGCTTTCTACTTCATCGGTTGCCAAATGATAAGGAATTAGAAGTCACAAAGTGAATTAAGTCAGCACAAGAGTTGTGTCCCTTTACAATCTAATCACCAGTTGATACGATATCAATGATATCAATGCAGTTCTACCAGTTCAATGTGCACCAGGCAGCAGACGCGATAAGTCACTAGTGATTAATGCGAAGCCATAGTACAGCTGGGAAGATTACTTGTTTTCGGTAAATTGCTATAATATATGAATACTAAAAATAAATAAAAAACACCTTACATACATACATCGAGTCACGGTGGTCGAAGGGTACGGCGTTGGACCGCTGTGCTGTTCGGGGTTCGATCTTCAGACGAGATATTGTGGTTGATCATTGAGCAATGTCATTTACAGTAATAATTGTTTACGTTGACCAAGCTGGATTTCGGTGATTAACTTTGAAAAAACAAAATGACCAATTCCCTTTCGAGTAGGAATAAAGTTTATTATACTTTTTTTTGTTTACTTTTCAATTATTAAAACAAATCCAGCCCAACAGCACATAAAAACAAACAACATACCATAAAAAACAACAAACAAACCAACAATACAAACACACATCCTACAATAACAAAAAAAAGCAACAACAACAAACAAACACGCACACAAATTCTCAGTCGCTTGGACTATCTAGAACATAGGGAAATTAATTTGTGGACTAGCTTCATATCACTTCCATTTCTAACAATGTTTGGTGTAATTTTTATCTAAATTTAGCATGCTACCGGAACAGGAAATACGTAAATTTACCAGGTTAACTGTGACCAAGGCTTTTATGGAGATTGCTGGAATTATGTGATTTTTAGTCTTTGAGGACTGAGAGGTGGGTTTGTTGAGGTGGATACCAATTTGGCATCAGTCAGCATTGGTATGTCGGAGTATGGAGTCACTCGTTTAATTGGGAAATAGGGAGAAGGGGAGGGATGATGGGGGAAGAGGTATGGTGATCATGATTAGGTCGATTGAGTTTCTGCTATAACAATAATTTGTAGGCCTTAACTATTGCATAGTAAAACCTCACTAATGTCAATAATCGTCATAAAATAATGTTCTGAATATACTACAATCTAGCTAAAACAGAAGCAATACAAATGATAGTTTAAGTTATGATATTTAGTTGACTTCGCTTATAGTTATAGCGATGTCATTGGAGAACAAGAAAAATAATAGCTACATCCGAAGTTCACTACAAACTACGACTTACTTTGACGATGTGGTTAGCTCAGTTGGTAGAGGCGTCGAACTTCTGTGGCTTCTACGGCAATGTTCCCGGGTTCGATCCCAATTCGCTACTGCGGTTTTTCCTTGGACAAGAAATTTTGCGTCGATTGCCTCACGGAACTCTGGTGAAATATAATACCTGGCCGTTAAGACAGATGTTTTGTCCGAACAAAACAATTGTAACAAGCCTTATTGGCGAATGTCTCGTCAGTGTTAAATGTTTGTTGTTGGCTGGAGGAGTAAACGAGATGTAAAGCGCCGTTTGACTTTGGAGATAAGTGCACTATATGAGAACATTTTTTACTTAAAAAAAAAAAAACACTTTTAATTAGGATTGAGGTAAAGGGACGATTCTTTGAAGAAAAAAAAAAAGGTTCGTTATATCCGAGCATCGCTTCAGCAGAGTTCGCTTCAAACATTGCTATTGTGTACTTAGTACACAGTTATTGCTTTCTGTAGGGTTTGTTTACAAATTAAAAACAAAAACAAAAACAAAAACAACTACATCTACACTTAGTGCTACGGATAGCATGGGACTCATAATGAATGAGAGAAGGGAGGGAGATCAATAGATACAGAGAGAGAGAGAGAGAACGAGAGAGAGGGAGAGAAGGGTGAGAGAGACTGAGAGTGAGAGAGAGAGAGCGAGAGAGAGACAGAGAGAGAGAGAGAATGAGAGAGAGAGAGAGAGAGAGCGAGAGAAATGTAATATGGAGAAGGGTTAGGTTTATTGAATTGCGCAAATATTGGACCACTCCCAGTACCTATAACAAGACCTTGAATGTTAATTTGAGCATTGAATAAATTAAATTACAGACAAGTAGCCTCATTGTTATCAACGTTCAACAACAAACAACAACCATTTTGCGGGAGTAAACAACATGTGCGGGTAACAGCGTAGACATGCGCTCTTCTCCTAAATTCCTGTAAATAATGTATTCACATACACGGTTACAATACATTTATAAAGTAAAACACACGTGAAAACGATGCAATTGAAATAGCTTTGCTCAAAGAAATAATGTTGATATGCCATATAATATTATTGCTTTTGTATGCCCCCTTATCCTCCTTCGTCCCCCCAACCCGGTACACGCATACTATTTTTTTTTTCTTGGAGATATTTTTTTAACGTATTGCTAACCATGTACCCAATTTTTTTTATCTTTCTTTCCCTTCTTTCTTTCTTTAAATCTCTCTCTCACTCTCTCTCTCTCTCTCTCTTTCTCTCACACACATACACTCACTTTTCAATCTCTCTCTCTCTCTCTCTCTCTCTCTTTCTTCACATACTTTTCCTCCCAATTAAACGCATCCAGAGGTCATGACCCCAATATAGAAAACGTGACCAAATCATCGCTACGAGGCCTTTGTCTTATCATTTCTGATGACGTGAAGAAAACAATCACACTGATCTACTTCTACAGCGTCTTAGGACAAAGGGATGGTGCCGCTTCGATGTAAGGGAATCATAACAGTTTAAAACATCATTATCATGATCATCATTATCATTTTCTTCATTATCATCATCGTCATCATCATCACCATCATCGTCATCATCTTCATCATTATCATTTTAATCATCATCATAATCATCATTATTATCATCATCATTGTCATTTTCATCATCATCATCATCATTATCATTATCATCATCATCACCATCATCATCACCATCATCATCACCATCATTATCATTATCATTATCATTTTCATCATCATCATCATCATCATCATTTTCATCATCATCATTATCATAATTTTCATCATCATCATCATCATCATCATCATCATCACCATCATCATTACCATCATCATCACCATCATCATCACCATCATCATCACCATCATCATCACCATCATCATCACCAACATCATCACCGTCATCAACATCATCACCACTGTCATCATCATCGCCTTTGTCAGTATCAATATCGTTGTCACCATCAACACTACCATTAGCATAATTAGTCTTTCTTTCATTGTCATCATCTTCACAGTCGTCATTACTATAATCATCACCATCATCAATATCAACAAAAATCAGCACTGTCATTATCATTGTAACACTCACCACCATCATCACATTATCCAACAAGATAAGTATTTTCATGTATTTTTTATCATTTCACATCATGATCACCTTCACTAAAATTGATACTTTCATGACAATCACATCCATTAGCACCACAACAATCACTACCACCAAGTTTAACAAGTTTATTTGAAATAAAGCTCAGATACTTCTTAAGTACATTAAAGCAATCAGAATATAAAAAAACCGTCAATAATCATAATGCGATTCAATATATCACGAAACACAAGGATCAAAATGACAACAATTATAATGCAATAAACAACGAGAAAAATACCCAAAATACACTTACTTACTTACTTACTTATCCGATCCAGCGGCACTTTGGACTTTGGCCCTTCGGCTTGAAACCATGGCAAAGAAAATGCAGGTCCTCTTTAACTGTTGATGGTCATCAAAGAGGGTGTTGTCTACCCAAAATACACACACACACACACACACACACATACACATCCAACACGTCAATAACAAAACAACAGCAAACAAACAAGAAGTAAAATGGAGAAACAAAATAGAACGCGAGAAAAAAAAAACATAAATAAGTGAATAAATAAATTTAAAAACTATAATTAACAACATAATCATCTTCACAATGGTCGAGCGGTTAAGGCATTGGACTGAGGATAGAAGGGATCCTGGTTCGATCCTCGGTGGACGTATTGTGGTTAACCCTTGAGCAAAGTTATTTACACTAATTGCTTACGTTGGCCGCGCTGGACTTCCGGCGAGGCTCGGATTACGGTGAAAAACCAAAAGACGAATTTCCCTTCGGGGATAAATATATTAGTGGCATTCATCATTATCATATTATTATTATTTCTTATGAAGGCTCCGGTGCAAGGAGTAGAAAACTGAAGGACCGTTAGTTGTTTCTATAAACGCCTAAATCACAAGATGTTCTTATATTTTACATTCCTTTGGTTGCCTTGAAGTGCATGGTTGTGACAGTTTCTAAAGATAAATTTTGTCAGCTCTTAGTGGCTATAATAAATGGCGATAAATCCCAATGAATTTATCGACAATGATATGATCTTAAGTGATACATTCATGGTGGTTATGTTTTTTCTTAGTCTCAATGGCATATTTTCTTTCATTCTCATCTTTGCCCGAGAAGGTCTTAAAAGTCATTGCACCTACGACTTTTAAGGGGGCACATAAAAAGGCTTCCCATACACAGCGTTCAGAGCCGTGCCATTGGGGTCATGCTCATCCTCTAGCTCGTGGGGTAGCCATAATGACCAATACCCAGGTGGTACTGATCAAGAATAATAACAACAGTCCTTTGGACCATAATTTATAGAATTCAATGAGAAGGTCGGAAGCAGAATCCCAACATTTTTACTTACCGAATCGGATCGATCAAATTATTTGCCTACTTTAATCCGCTTTACAATATTGTAAAGATTATTCAAGTCTCGTTTACCTTACTATTAACGGACTATGATAATTTCATTAGCAAGGATCCTCAAAATGTATATGAAACAGAAATAATTATCTCCAACACGAAGTTTCTTATTTGGTTATAAAGTAATATTAGTATGTATCTGGTTAGTAAAATGATAATGCCGGTTACGTAATTAAGATATAAGTAGCCTGTGGAGCATTATAATCATTATTATATTATAATATAATCATTTCAACTTCGACATAAGGGAAACAACTCATGAAATCCTTTTCTTTTTTAAACTTGATGATTTAAAAAGCATAAAAAGAGAGAATGCAGTTAAGAATAAAGCCAAGTGGACAAATTCTGAAATACAATTCGGCCGAAAGAAAACGATTTAATTGAAGAATGATTGAGAAAGTTTTGGTGAATTTGAAAGTAGAAGATTGCTTTTTTTGATCGAGTATAAATTTTGCACCTATTTGATTCTTCTCTTCAGTAAAGTTAAAGAACACAAAGATAACTCCCTTCAGTAGAGTTAAAGAACAAAAAGATCATACTTTGCTCTACATACTATTCATTCTACTGATGGTGCATTTTAGTATGTCACTATTGCAAACGAAGGTGGCAGTATCTTGGTCATGCATTGCGGATGGAGGCAACCCGTTTACCTAAACAAGATTGGGGGTGGAAACAGCATAAAGCTAGACAGCGAGGACGACCAAGAAACACCGTCAGAAGAGCAATAGAGAATGACAGGAAACTGGGCAGCACGGCAGATGTCAATCTGGAAGAGAAGACACAGGATCGACATGGATGACGAGCTCTCCATTCTGCCTAATGTACCTGACAGTACAGGAGGAGAGTAAGCATGTAAATATGGGTAAGCCAAATACAGTGATCTAATTCATTAAGGGAGAATTAGACCAAGTCATAAATTCAATGAATTATGATTTTACAGTCCATGTCGAAAATAATCTGTAGCAGTGTCTAGGTTTCGCTCCTCAAATCAGACACCAGGAGTCATCATTATAGAGCTTTAATATATTGAAATAATTTGTAACAGTATCCCAAATAGACAAGAATACAAAAAGTTCAAAAGATGGAGCACGAAAATGAAACTTAACGCCAATTCCAACCGATAAGAATAATCCGCAGCACGCATTGCAGAATACGGAAACACCCTGGGCGTTTTAATGGATCAATGACATAATATAGTAACTACCTACGGTAATAAAAGCATTATTACCATAGTCTACCATGATTAATTTTGTAGTGGCCTTGTGATGACATAGACATAGATTTCCTTTAGAAATAGATACCGGTTATCCTTGTATGTAGATCCTGAGTCCTGAGTCTAAATCAAAAGTAGCCTTGTATGTTGACCCTGAGTCCTAAGTCTAAATCAAAGGTAGTCTTGTATGTTGACCCTGAGTCATGAGTCTCAATCAAAGGATGCATTGTATTTAAACCCTGAGTTCTGAGTCTAAATAAAAGGTAGCCTTGTATGTAGATCCTGAGTCCTGAATCTAAATCAAAGATAGCCTTAAATGTAGACCTTGAGTCCTGAGTCTAAAAAGGGACAGCCTTGTATGCAGATCCTGAGTCCTGGGTCTAAATCAAAGGCAGCCTTGTACGTAGAACTTCCCCTTAGTACAATCTACTCAAGGTCATTCAGTGAGAGACAAAACAAATAGAGCTGGGCGTGACGAGAGTTAGGAAACCTTACCGATTGACTTGTCACGTTCGATTGTGATGGAGAAAGCATAAACTTAATTAACTTATCGAATGGAATACTGAGGTAGAACTGAGTCTATAGACACTTCCGTTTAGAGATAGAGTAGAACACAGACGTGATCTTCTAAGCATAAGAATAGAAATAGTAACTTGAATAGAAATTATAGTAAATTGATTAACTTTAGTAGTATCTAGTCTACATAAAAGTATAAAGTAACAAAATCGTGACTATAATAATACATTAATGCAGCAATATTATCCTCTCAATAATTCTTATTATCCTTATCCTTATCCTTACCTATAATCGAATGAAATCGATTTCATGTAAATCTTTAAACACTATTGGTAGATTGTTCTTGATCCAAATATTGCCCTAACAAGACTCCCAACTCCCTATCAACCTTAGCAATTGGCCCTATAATATCGCCCTAACAAAACTTATGGTAGAAATTGCCCCAAATATATTATTTTACTAGGCACCCGTGATTCTAAATTATAATACCTCAAAGATAAGTGCCCTAGCCTTTACTATAATCACTCATGATGTTAAAGGGAGCTAATTCCCTAAATAGCTTCATATACATCGAAGTAACAGTCCCAACGATATTATCTCAAATAATATACTAAAATACACGATGGTATATGCCCCAAACGCATTGCCCTAACAAGACTCTCAACTCCCTTTACACTTTAGCAATTGTCCCTATAATATTGCCCTAACTGCACTTTATGCAGTGGTCGCATTTCTATCATGTAAAGATGATTATCTAATTCACCAGGGATTTCGGTGGTTACAGTGGTTTTGACCTCAACTTTCATCTGATTTATGATTAGCTTAGCCAGTGAAGACGTCATTATTTCTGGACACGATATATCTGGTACATTGCTGTGATTATTAGTAAGCGATATTAGAAAAGGCACTTATGATAAATGAGTGCGACGGTGACATATTCAAACATATATTCGTATTCACTCCTTGAATATTTTTGTAGAATTGTAACTCGTTGATACAGACACATGAGAAATTCTGTTTCGGTTTATTTTTTTAATTTAATAATTTCTTTTTTTTTTTCAGCCAAATTAGAGACAACTTTATTTCCGTTCCATTCCCTTTCCTCAAATGTCTTCATATCATTAAATTAGTAACTTGCGGTATAGCAATAACTCCAAATAAATTACCTCAACTATACTCAGAAAGCAATTGAGACAATTACCTAAAATATATATTACTCTAACTACTCTTCCAATCGATCGATTGCTCCAACGATATTGCCCCAATTAAACTAAAATCCCAAAATGCTTAATAATAATTTCCAAAGATTTTGCCCTAACTAGACTTCCAATTCAATTCCAATGCCCCCCAAAATATTATCCTAACTAGGTTAAATACGTGTGATCTAAAATGATAAAGTGTAATAACTTGAATTAAAAACTTCAGATTCACCATGGCATCTGCTGAAGCGATAATGCCCTACCAAGACTCCCAACTCCCTTTACATCTTAGCAATTGGCCCTATAATATTGCCCTAACTGCACTTTATGCAGTGGTCGCATTTCTGACATGTAGAGATGATTATCTAACTCACCAGGGATTTCGGTGGCTACAGTGGTCATAACCTCAGTTTTCATCTGATTTATGATTAGCATAGCCAGTGAAGACGTCATTATTTCTGGACATGATATCTGTTGAGCATTTCTATTATGATGATGATAATAGAGTGAAGATTTATGTAGAATTGGTGAGGGTGGGGGATATAATAGTTTGACGATCTTAGAATCATTCTACTTTAATTTTTTTTTTTACTTTTCATGTTGCATATATTGCATCTATTACATTTTATTTTTCAATAAATGATATAGTCTAATAAACATTTAATAATATACTCAGTGTATTTCTTTTAATACATTTCAATTTACTAAATTACCTTACCTTACCGATGTTCCATGTCGTACACGACGTTGGAGACCATGGTTCGCCAGCACTCTCTATCGTTTGCGAGTTTCGCGCAGTGATTTATCGGGCTTCCTACGTATGTTGCGATGTTTCCAAGCCAGCTTGTTCTTCTTCGTCCACGTCCATGTTTACCTTCTATTTTCCCTTCTGTAATATTTTACTAAATGGAACGCCTAAATTGTACCCAGCTATAGCATAAGTCATGTTCTGTAGCTATTTTACTTACTTCAATAGCATCCAAAATAATTAGATTTTAGAATGATCTTACCGGATTGCATACATGTTGATAATTTGGTAGCTTCCAATCATAAATTATGCTATGAAGTTATCCCCACTAACAATATTTTGCCCTGATAATAATACATGGCCTTGAAAGCCTCAGAGAGAATAATGCATGAATGATATGGAGATGAGAATGGGTGAAATTACGTCATTTGAGAATTGCATCAGTATTATAATGTTCTTATTATGAGGAATCTATTACTTTGAAAACTGGGAGATCATTCTATATATTCCCTCACATGAATAGTCAGCCATGTAAACAGCATCAGTGGTGTGTAGTGATTAAGGGCCTTGGCTTTTGATCATGAAGACGTGGTTTGTAGTTTCTGTCGTAGTGTTGCGGCGATGTTGTGGCCTTTGAAAAAAAATACTCTATATAGCATACTCTTTATCCCATTGAAGTGTTAAAATGAGTACTTTTTACGGAAATGGGGAAGAAATGATGCGTTGGAAAAGCGTTATATCCAGGAGATAGCACTGCTCTTCAATGTGCTATGTAATTCAGGTATACGCACCGGCTTCTTGATAAAAAAGAGATTACCTTTTACTATCAGCCATGTTAAAATATCAAGATCAATTCATATGGGCTCAGTGGTACAGTGGTAACGATGTCTACCTCTGAATCTAACGACCAGTATTCGAATCCGAGTGAACGCAAGTATTTGTT
>JAUEKR010011787.1:0-11279 GCA_031762895.1 Corambe burchi
ATAATAATAATAATAATAGTAATAATAATAATAATAATAATAATAATAATAATAATAATACTAATAATAATAATAATGATAATGAAAATTATATTAATAATAGTAGTAATGTTTATCACACCGTGATTAGACATGTGGAAATCGAACTTGAGACCTACTCAACAACCTTAGCTACCATCCAAAACTAAGAAACCCTATTTTTTTAACGTAAGTTTTTTATGTTCTTTTCTCTCGTTATTTTTCATCATTTAAGTATTATATTGTATAGCTAGCTTACTGGTGGTTTTGTGTTTGTTTTTCAGTCATCTGTTTTATGAGATACCCTGTTATCTGAAAATGAATAGTGTCTATTATAATATTTGCTTTGTAAATCGTTTGTAAATCGAAGTTGAATGGAATGTCACTGTTAGTCATTAAGAGCTATAAATAGATAATATTAGATGATGGGATAGTTTACTATGCTCAGCGTTGAAATTATGATATACGTCAATACTATAATACCTATTTACAGATTATAGTATTGTTTTTTTTTTCTTCATTGCATACTTTTATACATTTTTAAAGGAAATCAACAGTTTACGATTGAATGTGTTCCTTACGAACATTTTAGTGATTTATATAATTTTATTTATTCTACTATTCATTGTTTATTGAGAATTAATATTCTAACTATATTCCTATTGATACTAAGCTATATCTACATGGTTACGATGCAAAGTATTTTAAAATTGTCTCCTGGACTGTGGACCGATGTATTTGATAATGTGGTAAGTGATGTAAATATAATAACTAAACAATTTTTTTTTTACTATGGGAGAAAATGACGTATTGCTGTATTTTAGGTAACGTTTGAACCCAGATAATATCATTTACAATGGCAGATGATTTAAGATAAAGTGCACTTAAGATAAATTGTTATCTGGAAGAAAGTTAGTATTTTTACTATTTCTTATCTTTTTTATTATCTGGTGTGATAACTATTACAGCTCCGTATTTTTTATTCCATCGTTCTTGTGATACTATATTTTAAGTTGCATTTCATTTTGTTATACATTGGTTTTTATATAACAATGAAGGTGTTTTCTAAGTCGTACGGAAATCGGAATGAGAGATAACCTATATTTTTGCCGCTACACCACGGATTTTAACTTACTTTTGGTGTTTGTTGTTCGATTTTGAGACCCCCTTCTCCTCTTAAATATATATTTTTATGACTGTTTCTACTGTTATTTTATTTAGCATTCAGGGATGTCACTATTCAGTTATATTCAGTTATTTCAGTTAATTTTATCTGTCGTGATCAAGTCTGATGTATCTGTTATTTAATAAGGTAATCTTTAGGTTCGGCCTTTCTACTTTATTACTGCCATTGTATAGGTTGGCTGTTCAGTTCTTATGTATTTCTGCTTCTGAATGTGTTTGTTTCAACTTATTATTTTGATTTTGTTTATTATTCATTTAATTATTACTTTGCTGGTGTTAGTTTTTTGTTGATTATTAATAAGTTACGTCATCGGTTATATGCTTTTCATTATTGTTATTTATGGCGTGGAAAATTTTGAGTTACATGTATTTTTGTTAAAGTTAAGTGGCATCCCTGATCATTATATTATTGACAGTGAGTGCTCCCGTTAGATCGTATTCACACTTTGTAACCTCAGTACTCTTTTTTTGTTGGAGATCGGAATTTACTGGTGGCATTTCCAAGACCTGTTGTTATCTAAGTCTAAGTGATCCATATCTCCTTGGAATGTTGACAATCACCTGTAATGATTATCCCAAGAGGCACCGTTTTATCACTCAACCCAATTTCTTCTATCTATATTTTCATGGAGGTGGGAATAATTGGAAGTGTACTCTTTTAGACAGTTAGATGTAGGCGTAAATATTCATTGCCCAGCGTCGCGAAGCCATCCATCATTTTTATTTGACGTCATTGCCTGTGAATTCTTTGTAATATTCTTTTCTACCTTCTTCCCTTTCTTCTTTTTCGTCGTCTTATCTTTCTTCTCTTCGTTCTCTTATGTTTTAATATTATAGTTGTTTTTCTTCTTCGTTTGCTTCTTATTTTTTGTGACCATTTTTCTTTTTTCTTCATCTTCTTTTTCTTCTTCGTCTTCCTCTTCCTCTTTTCTTTTTTCATCTTTTTTCTACTTTTCTTCTTTATTATCTCCCCCCCCCCTCATTATCTTCCATTTCACTTACCCTACTTCTCTTTTTCTGACCCGTCTAATTCTTCTGACCCTTTTTCTTCGAAGCCATCCTCTCTTCCCGACCATTCTTCCTATTTATATTCTGTGTCCCTGTCTTCTTTAACTTCTTGGCTTTTATTTGCACCATTACTCTTGTTTCAATTCTTTGTTACAGTCAATTAATTTCTTTGTCAGGGGCAAGTAATCTTCGGCGGATGATTATATCGTGGTTTATTACTTTCTGACACTACACGATCATTGTGTACTGACTGGTACTGGTTTTATTTCTTTTTCAAATTTTGTTGATTATTTCTGCTTCTATTATATTATGATAAAAGTGCTCCTATCTAAGCGTGTACTGTTTATTATTTGTTGGTCTTTATGTGTATACTGTTTATTATTATTATTATTATTTATTTTTGCTTTCTATAATGTTTATTATTTATTATTTGTTCGATTATAGTATTACTTTATGAATGATTTCTCACGTAATCTCGATTTGGGATAACCGGCTTGTCTCGCAAAGGACCTGCGGCATCATTCATGGAATGAAGCCAAGACAAAGAGTCTACCTACCGACTATATCGAAATATCAGACTAAATTAAATCGTATAATAAGCTATCCAGACTTTCATTTCTAGCCTATAGCCTTAGTAATCTCGGTCCTTTAATCTGGACTCTGAGTACAATACCACTCCCGGTGTTGCTTTTTTTTTAAAGTCGGGTCATTCTCATCCATCTAGTCTAGTCATGAATTGGTAGCGGATCTCTTTTAGTTTAATTTCTGCTTGGAAAGCAATGGCAAACTACCACTTAAAGTTGCATACGCCGGCGTGATTAGCTCAGTTGGTAAAATAGTCAGACTGCTGCGGTGATGTTGCCTGGTTTGACAACCACTCTGGCTACTTCCGTTTTTATTTCCATGGGCAAGATAATTTGTACTGATTGCATCATTAAACTTTGATGAAATAGTGTACCTGACTGTCAATACAACTGCCTTGGTCGTTACCCCCCCTCCTCCACCTTAATGATATATGTCTTTCCGTGTTAAATGGTTACTGTTGGCTGGAAGAATTAATAAGATATAAAGCGTCTTGAGACTTCGGTGATATAATGTGTGCTATATGAATAAAATCTTTGGCTTTTTTACTTTATGCCTTATAACTACCATCATAAATCGTTGATCGAGAATGAAAAGGGAATTTAATCTTTTAAATCATTTCAGTTTTTTTTAAATTTAAAACAAAACAAAAATTGCTGGATTTATCCCAAAGAGAAATTTACTTTTGTATTATTATTATTTTTTTTAAATTATATTAAACCGAGCTTACTGGGTTCTAGCCCGACCTATTACCCAAATGACAATGTAATAGTAATAAAAGACAAAAATATTAAGGAAACCTCAGAATAGACAATATTGTAGCGAAAGAAAAATGAGAAAAATAATGAAAAAAATCATAGTTACTACGGGACTCGTACCCACGACCCTCGGCACCGAATTGCCTTGCAAGAAAGAAGAGCTTTTTTTATCCACTAGGCCACAAAATTCTATCTGTAATGAGTCAGTGCGGCATTGTTTTAGTTTTCAAGAGGGTTAATGCGATTATAATGAAGACCTTAGTCAATGATTTCTCAGTCCATCCCCACCCTGCCTCTAGGGCTGCCAACTATCATGGTATATCAGATTATAATAGGATATCAGTTTAGAATATTATATAGTTATGACAAGAGATATTAAATTGAAAAAAAATATTAAAAATTGAAGATGCGCGTGCTTAACTCATGGCGATATTATCGACAATAACAGCAGTGGTGCGGCGTGTTGCGTATGCGGCGTAGTCGCAGTCGTAGTGGTAGGTTTCAATAACGTTAAGCTGTTAGGGTAATTTAAATAATAATTAGTGCATGCATTGAGACCCAAACAGTCAAAACATATTGCACGGTTTTTAACTTAAAGAATAGCATGATGTTTATTGATTTCACAATGTAAAAGTGCACTGACATTAATAACCATTTTTTTTTTACCAGAATGAAACAAAGAAACAAAAAACATAAAAAAATAAACGTCCCCTCTCCTTCATCACCAAGAGTTAAAGGAACAAAAACGCAACAAAATCAAAACGAAAACTAAATAAAAACACAACAAAACAACCCCCTCCCCCTCCAAAAAAAAAAAATAAAGAAAAAAAAAAAAACCCTCCAAATTCCTGAAATACGAAAAAATTCCTGTAAATCTTGGAATTTTTGAGATAGCGGAGCAGCAATAGCACTAAGCCATCGGTACTGGTTACCAAAATTATTTAGTGTATAACATACTATACTTTTATGATACTGATTTCTTTGTTTTTTTTTTTTAATTTTAATTTATTTTCCATACCGTTTAAACTAAGGTGGTAAACATCTATTGTTGCATATCTTGAGGTATGGTTACTCACTAGATTAGTTTTGTATCATTATGATAGGTAAATTCAGCTATTATTATTAATATTTATCATTTCGCTTACCCTCATCATTATTTTCCCACTATTGTAGTTGTATTCTGAAAATTGTTACCTTAAATCCCTAATTTTGAGGATGTTGATCCTTGATTTTTGGTTTGTGAGGTTGGCAACCCTGTGCATAGCCTCCATGAATAGTAAATGTTCGGTACGGAGGCATGGTAACGATAATGTCGGCACATACCTGTCATCAAAATAGCCATTTTCGTTTATCTTAGATGGTCATGCGAGTGCTTTTTCTCAGTTTACCTGAATTTTAACCGATGACAGGTATAGAAGGCCAACTATAATATAATGTGATACTGCAACCTCCTTCTCTCCTTTCTGTGATATATTGTTCTTTAACTCACATCTGAAATAGGCCTATGCCCTTCTCCTCTCACTCCGTCCCACTTTTTTTCAGATTATGTGTCTAGGTAATTATCAATCTCATCAATCGATTAGACTTGTATTATTGGTTCTTCCATTTTCGCATTCTCTTGCTCTTTCATTCTTATAGTTCTTACCATTACATGATATTTTATAGATCTACTTCTGTGATCCATCTACCCAACTTATTCTGTGCGTATGTCTATCTCTATCCTTCTCTATCCGCCAGTTTGTCTTTTATTATCTCTCTCTCCATCTATCTCTCCATCTTTATCTTTCTTTCTCTCTCTTTCTCTCTCTCTCTCTCGCTCTATCTCTGTCTCTGTCTCTGTCTCTCTAAATATTTATATCTCTTCATTATCGCCCACTCTCTCCTTCTTTATCTCACTTTACATATGTTTTCCTCCCATTTCTATTTATCCATCATACCTTCAGCTCTATTGAAACAACATGGAATATTCTCGTCTTTCCCTTTTCATTATCTGACCCATTATTTTCTTTATAATTTCATATGTTACTACCTTTTTCTATTTATTGTATCATTCATCTTCTATGTCTCCACCTTCTTATTTCCTTATCTCTCTCCTCTCTTCCTCTATCTATCTATCCATCTATCTATATATCGATATATCTATCTATCTATCTATATATCTATATATCCCTCTTTTTCTCTCTGTCTCCTTCATCTCTATATCACTTCTCTCCATCCATCTTTTAATTTATCCCCTCGCTTTCCTCTTTCTGTCTGCCATTACATCTCTTTATCCACCGCTCTCTATCATATCACCCCAGGCCTTTCATTCATTCAGTTCCAATCAATACAAGACTTGGGTATCGTGTTTCTTTCTCATTCGTTATCCTTTTATCCAGTTATCCAGTAGTCTCCCCTCTTCCCCTGCTGTGCTGTCTTTGCTATCCACTTCCATCTTCTCATTCTTCACCTATTCCATTACCAACTGATGATGGGAACACGACATGACCTTGCATAGGAACAAAATGTCACATGTGGCATTTTGGGATATTAATTAGTTTTAAAATTAAATATTGGTATTGTGAGTGGCTTGCTCCTATAAGAATACCTATGTTAGCCTCCAATTTTTATGTAGATTAAACTTTATGGAAACAATGCCGTTTCTAATTGCTTTTGTCTACTTAAACGCTTTTTTTTTCTAAATTGATAGTTTCTTGAATTTATTTAAAATATTTATATTGATAATAGTATAATGTTACTGACTTCTACTCAGAGATGTATTACTATATTGTCCAATTATGATAATTATAATACCATTTTAACCGTTCTTTTGATCGGGAGGCGTGTTCTGTGTTTTTAAAATTATTTATTTGAGTTTGTAGATAGGCATTTTTGTCTTTGTCAATGTTGTAATTACCCTGTCTGTTCTTTCCCCTCTTTAATGGTAATGTAAATACTGTCAAATTCATAATTTGTAGATAACCATTTTTGTCTTTGTCTATGTTGTAATTACCCTGTCTGTTCTTTCCCCTCTTTAATTGTAATATAAATACTGTCAAATTCATGTCGACATAATATTAACTCATGATAAGCTGTATATCATGACTATTATTGTTTAGTAAATTGAATTTTCATAAAGAATGATAACAGTAACAGATAGAAAAAATGCTTTCTCCAATGAAACAAAAAGAGTTTGATGGATGATTGACCTGCAATACTAAATCTTGGCATTAACAAATGCGTCTTTTAACTTTCGAAAGTTAAAGAAAAAGAACGGTGTGCGTATTATTTGAACTAGTCCGCGGGGTTCCACTTTCCTTCCTTTCTCTCTTCAGCATCAAATCATTCTGTCAAGTTTTATTTTTGTTTTTGGCGTTGTGACAACGGTACTATAATAGTCATCTCATTATAATATTTTTATTATGGCTGGTGTCAGCGTTAGTGTGAGAACAAGGAACATTGTTAACCCAAAGCCTGTAGTTGATGAAATTGATGTTAAAAAAACTTGTTAATAAAAATGGGATCATTTGGTTTTATGGTTTCTTCATTCCTACTTCACTGTCAGTGTGATTATTTTAAGGATACTGTTGCTAATGTGTTGGTGGTGGTCGTTTAGTTTTGATAATAGCCATTTGCTCGTGTTCATTTTTTTAGCGTAAAGAGAATAGAGCAGCTGATCATTACTAATTAATTATTAACCTTGGAAGATGAGAGTCCAGTCAAATTCCTGAGAGATTGTGTTGTTTATATTGATATAATATTTTGTTATATTAATGTACTATTGTGTATATTATGGTGTTAAAAGTAAATGATGATGTACTATAAAAAATACTACTTCATGTTTCATAATGTAATTTTATTTTCATACCGTCGAATTTAGATTACTACTAATGCTGATTAGTTTTAAAATGTTAGCTGCAAGCACCTCATGATGGATATTGTATATTTTATTTATTTTTTTTTTTTTATCTTTTAGTTTTATTATTGATTCCAATGATACTACTGTATTATATTACTATACTAACTATCTTAACTAGTGTGTTTCGAATCATATTTCTAAGTGACGCATTGTTATTACATTTGTTATTTTGATGTATTACTGTCGGGGCAGGATTATCCTAATCCATGATCATCATTGATGTTTTAATGTTTTTTTATATATCTGCTGCAGAATACACATAATTTCTAAGGAATTCTGATTAATATGATTTAATAATTGTTTTTGTGTAGTGTATCTTTTATTAAATAGAAGATCCTTTGAAAGCAATACTATTATGATGTGTGCTCCATTTATTAATAAAACTTCTGACATTTTCAGCGCTATTTTTACTTAAATGCTAGAGCGTTTCTTTTTCTTCTTCTAAATGTCATTTGTTATTTTTGCCTAGACCTTCTAGCACCGTTATTATTTAGAGCATAATAATATTCTGCTGAGAACAGATGGGATGAGTACGCGGGGGTAGAGTCTCTAGCTGCTCATTTTTGCTTCTTTCTAATTCTAATGGATAATCCAGACATTTACCTCCCATCGTTGTCCGTTGATTATAACTATGTTTACCAGGTGCTAAGCCCGACACGCATCTCTGATGCTTCCAGTGAAAAAATGCTACTCTTACATGTTTCCTATTCTCTTTGTCTGTAAAATATATTCTGCATTATATTGTATCGTTTTACCTACATCTTTTTAGTACAATTTGTCCTAAGGGTGTTTAATAAGAAGTTTGATAATGATATTATGTTCTCGTACTAGACTATACCGATGTGCGTGTGTTTGTGTCCTTGTAATGTGATATAAGACATTATCACTATCACTTAAACCTGGATTATGTATGCTTAGGCTATATCTGATATATTCTGTAAAGGATTTTATTGTGAACAGCAATTCCATTTTACATCGTAGGCAACTTAAGCATAATATATGGTATTGAAGCTAAAAGTGGATCCTCTCTAGTTGGGCCTCCATAGTCTTAAATGATTGGGAAAGTAACCCGTTTATCCGAGCTCCCCTTTTACAGCGGTAATATAATTTGAAACATTTAATGATAGCTGTCTCTTAGAATACTGTGCCTGTTTACCCGATTAGCGAGGGAACCAATTACGTATCATTCCACTATCCTGCGATTCATGTTGGAATTGAAGTTCTGAAAATAGTGCCCCGTAAATGACGTTTCAATAGTCGAGTACGTTATAATGTGACGTAAAATGATGCCACTAATGTTCAAATGATGCTATTACTTACAAATTGAGACTAATTATGTTACATGTAATGTGATGCGGTTGGTCAACTTGACAGTTGTCCGAACCGGTTTTTTTTCCCGTGGTTAATCATGTCGTGTCCATGATGTAATTGTGAGTAGGTCACTAGCAAATAATGTGCTGATTTGTCAAGGTTTCCTGATTCTTAATTCAGTGTAGTATTGTATGCTGTTAAGTTCAACCTGCCTTCTGTTCCTCCGAATCTATAGATATGTAGAGATATAGATAAATATATGTATAGATTGATTGATTGGTTGATATAAAGGCAGAGATAGAAATATTAATCTATATTACATAAACAAATAGAGATAGATAGATATATAGATTAATAGATAGGTAGATAGATATACAGACTGATCGGTATATAGATATGTAATTAGGTAGATAGATGGATAGATAAATTGATTGATATATTATATAGATAAACGGAAATATAGATATTATATTTCATAGCCCATGGTAAAATATTGCTTCTCAGAAGTGAATATTTTGATTACGATTTGATGCTGTACGTACGCTATTATATTCATGCTGTGGATTATTTTTTTTTATATTATATTAGTATATTTCGTATTATTATTTTAAATGTGACGTAAAACCCTTGTCCGATGTAGGTATATCATTTTTTGTGTTAATATGTTATATTACACAATTTATATTAGTAGTATTATTATTGTCTATTGGTTGCCCCCTTCCCTTCATTTTACCAATTGTTTCGATGTATCTTGTCATATTATGTCTGCATACGGACTTGTTTTATATAATGTAACCTCACTAATTGATACGCCTCGGTGTATTACAAAATCGTCCCAAATACCCGGGTTTCTCGATTAGTTTAATCACAACATAATATACTGCATTTTATAACAATTGCCTATGATTTCGTGCCAATATACCGGGGTTTACCGAGGGTCCCAATTACAGAGTCTCAATTGTAGTAGAATACCCCGAGAATCACATTCTTACAACATTGTTTCAAATGGGACACCTCGGTGTATTACCAAATCGTCCTTAATACCCTGGCTTCCCGATTAGTAAGGTCACATAATATTATACTGTATTTTATAACAATTGCCTAAATATCATGCTTAGTTGCCGGGCATCCGTCCCTATTCCTGAGGGTTCAAATTATAGAGGTTCCAATGTTATGTAGTAGTAAATCCCGAGAAGCATGTTTCAATTGGTCAGTTAATGGGCATACCGATGTTGTAAAGATTACAAAAGACTACCATTATCATAGCCACTTGAAGCAATAATATTCCTGTATACTACCAACAATCGTATCATTGACAGATAGATATAGATAGATGTTTGTGGCGTTTTTGGACATATTTATAGCCCCGTTACCAGGCGCTGCCGCCCAATGTTAATATGTTCCGTCCACTCTTCAACAATAATAATAGTATTGGAGCGTGCTTGTTGAATGATATTATCTAGACCTATCTTGTCTTCTGCTAGCTGGAGTCCAATCCTATAATTTAATCCTGGCATTCCTTTCAATTCGACATGGATATTTGCTCTGGATTTCTAATGCATGGAAATTGGAAAGCTGCTTGTCTTTATTATACAAAAAGTCTTTTCGTGTGGTGTAGGAAGTAAAATTTTAAATGTGTCTTATGTGGTATAACTTATTATGTATGCTGTTGTATTGTACGAAACCTCAAATTTCTTTTTAATATGATGCTATTATGAGTTAGTGTTTAAAAAAAAAAATTAAATTGTTCGATTAATAGAATCATTCAGGGTAGCTCTGAATGTAAATGAACACTATAATATTATTATGTGATTGGATTTTGAGTTGTTATTTTCAAGAGTATAGTTTATTTTTTGTGTCATAAATCAAAATTGATTATATCGGTAATAAGTATCCCCTTGTCTATATTATGAATTATATTACATTATATCTCTTTTACTTTGTGTAGCTTTAAATGATTATGATATACGTACCAGGAAAAGCGACTTTTATTATCTGTGTATGCCTTATTATTATGATAGTATGAATAATATACTACAATGGAAATGTTCTTACTTTTAGTCGAATTTCTTTCACATTTATACACGTGACTACTACACGTAGTTAATGTTTGTTCCTAACCTTGAAGATGAAAACGCTATTTATTACGGCTGTATCAATGAGTCACTCATTAATCGATGATCGGCGTAGTCCTCACGTTCCACTCGAGAAAGCTGTCTTTATTTATTAGCTGTAGCAACATGCACTGCACTATTTTGAAATAAAGAAATAGAGTCAGAGCTCACACTATAATATCTCTCTCTCTCTCTCTCTCTCTCTCTCTATCTATCTCTCTCCCTCTCTCTTCTTGTCTCTTTCTCTCTCTCTCTCTCTCTCTCTCTCTCTCTTTTCTCTTTCTTTCTCTCTCTATCTCTCTCACTGTTTGTATTTTCTTTTTCTTCTGCCGTGATCATCTCGCTCTTCTTATTCGTCTTTTTCGTTTTTCGTATTTACGTTCTTTATTTTAGAAATATAAAATT
>JAUEKR010012008.1:0-11277 GCA_031762895.1 Corambe burchi
AATTTGCGTCGATTGCCTCACTGAACTCTGGTGAAATAGAGTACCTGGCTGTTAAGACAGCTGTCTCATCCGAAAAACAATTGTAACACGCCTAACGGACAAATGCCTCGTCAGTGTTGAATGTTTGCTGTTGGCTGGGGAAATAAACGAGATGTAAAGCGCCTTGAGACTTTGGTGATGCGTGCGCTATATAAGAACTATCTTTACTTTATCAGCAAAGTAAAGTAAAGTAAATATGGCATGAATTTTCATCGTATTATAATTTTTGTCTTTTCACTCAGTTCAACGAGGAGCATCCAAGCGTGGCGCAGAGTCGACACAAGCAGACGGAGCCTATTGACCTTGACACATGTCTCCAGGCATTCACCAAGTGGGAGGAATTAGATGAGGATGAGTTGTACTACTGCTCCAAGTGCAAGAAGCATTGTCTGGCCGCCAAGAAGCTAGACATCTGGCAGCTGCCTCCCATATTGGTAAATTTTCTTGTTTTTGTCCGTCTGTATCTGTATCTGTATCTGTAATGTTAAGTTGATAAGCCCCACAATGGGTATCCTTTTCTTCCCATTTGATTCCCAGCAATTGTCTTAATTGACGGCGGTGGAAGGCATCGAGGGTAGATAGTTCTGTTTGGGTAATTCCCCGAGTACCTCTATGAATATAATATGCTAAGCTTATATTATATATACTGTATTTTTGTTGTTAAGTGCCATTTCATGTCCCTTCTTATTACTGAATTGAATTGAATTGAGTTAAATTGAATTGAAATATTCTTTATTGTCAGTTTAAAAATATTGTACAGTATAAATAAATAAGAATACATAAAAATAAGATTTTTAAAGTATATCAATATTAAAAAAATTGGAATATATAAGTATATAAATACGTATATCAATCCATAGATGGATTATTGCCGACATGAAAATATAATAATAAAATGAAATGGTGTATAATGAAATATAACAAAACTGATAAATACATGCACATCTAGATATATTTAAATAGTTTCCCTGCATATAACATTTTAAACTTATAATACATAATAATACTGAAATGTGTAATCATGGTTAAATTTAGCAATGATGATTGATTGTTCCTCCAGTTAGTTCCCCCCCCCCCCTCCCCGTCTGACAAAGGTTTACCATCCATTGTTATTGCATCTCTATATGATTCCAGATCATCAACCTGAAGAGATTCCAGTATCTAAACGGTCGTTGGGTCAAATCGCACAAGATTGTCAACTTCCCGTTGCACAACTTTGATCCTTCCGCTTACCTAGCCAAACGAGACCCACCGTCTACATCATCATCATCATCAACGTCGTCATCGTCTTCATCCTCATCGTCGCAATCTTCGTCAGAAAATGCCACAAATTCTCCTCTATCTCAGAAATCTGACAGCGGAATTGATACGGCCACGCAGCAGGGTCATGAGGGGTCGTCCGATGAAAAGGTCAAGGATAAAAATGCTGATTGTGAGGGTGAAGGCCACGCATCCCACCACCACCAGGACCAATTGACAGCATCTAGCTCCACTACTACTACTACGACTACTGCTGCTGCTTGTGTTTCTACTTATTCATCACCACCGCCACCACCATCATCATTCTCATCATCCAGTGCCATTGTATCACCTCCTCCAAGTAGTGATGCCCCACAATCCATCAGCTCATCTCAGCCTAGCAATGAAGTAATTTTATTTCTATACTCAGTCAGTCAACCCTCTATAAGTAACATGAGAAGTTTTATTTATTTATTTATTTTATTTATTTATTATATTTTGAGTGGAAGATATTGCATGGTTTTGTTAAACTAATTGTGAAGCGCTTTGAGGTTTCGACGAAAGGCACTATACAAATGCCATTTATTATTATTATTATTATTTATTGGTATACCATACTTTCCTAGTATTACACTTTTATTGTAATCATTACGCAAAAAAATGTCTCAAAATGACTCCAATTACACAATACTATGAAGAATTACACATTTTTATGATATGACAATATTACCTCTAGACTTAGGGCACAGCTTCTTCCTTTTACGATCAACATTCGAATGGCCTTGATAAAGTGTATGCTATATGGTGAATGTGAATGCTCAGCCTGACCGCTAGTGTATGATCGTGCATGATAAATTTTGAATTATGTAAGGTGCATTTGTACAGTAGTGTCCGTCTTAATGCCCGGTGCTCGGGAAGCAGAGAAACCGGGCATTTAGGCGGAGCGGGCATTAAGCCGGAATTCCCGATCGTTGAGGAAGTGACCATTTCTAGTTAACCGTTCTGCGAGAAAAGAGGGATTGAGGCAGAGCGGGCATTTAGGCGGCGAGCATTTAGGCAGAATGGGCATTTAGGCGGTGGGCATTTAGGCGGACACTACTGTATATCATATCCTTAGTGAGACTTCTGCTTTAAGTTTCCCTCATTTCTGTGGTGTGAACGGTTTGTAGTGTTTATGTGATTATAACCTCTAATTTGATTATGTGTTTTTCTTCCAACAGACGGCTGGTGGCTGTTGTCCTCCTGTCCAGTCATCCTCATCAGCAGAAGTGAACGCCTCTCCCTCCCCTTCTTCCTCTTCTACCTCTTCCTCTCACTCCTACTCCACCTCCTCATCAGCTTATCACCACACCCCTCCTCCACATCACACACAACAGCAGCAAGCAAATTCCAGGAACGGAGGCGTACTCCATCTTAGACCCAACGGTTCAATCAGAGCCGGAGAATCAAAAGGACCTCTTTCCATTGGTAAGATTAATGGGCTTGAAGGATTTCTTTTTTTTTTAAATACAAAAATACTAATTTAGTGGATAATTGTATCTGAAACTATACTATAAATTATAGATGTTTACCACTTCAATTCAATCTTATTTAAAAAAATAAAAAAAATAAAATAAAGACTCAGTTTTCTTTATGATGAAAGTAGATGTTATTTATACATTATACATTATTTTGGTAAACAGTTCAGATTATGCAGCTTTTACTATTTGTCATTTTGCTAACTCATCATTTTCCGCTACTATGGTTTTTGGCTATGAAAAAGATATGGGAAAAAATATGAAAGTAAAATTCTACTCACATTCCCTCATGTTTTCATATTCATTCAACAATTTAATTTTTAATGGTTAAAATGCTACAGACTATCAAATAAGAGTAATTGCTCCATTTTGATTAAGTGTACAGCAGTTTTTGCATTCAAACACTTTAGCTACAGTATAATCCACTTAAGATAAAACTCTCTAGCAGTGATAAGAGAGATATGTAGAATTATTGCATGATTCATACTTTATGTTGTGTTCGTGATGGATTTTCGATAATTTTGTTGTTAGAAAGTCCAACTGGCATGAATATGAATATCAAGCAAAAGGGTTATATTTTAGATATTTGCTCTTGTTTTACAAAGTTTTAAAATTTTTTTTATTTTTTAATTCTTTTATCTCCGTGATTTAATAAATTTAGATTAAATTTTAATTCACTCATTCACAGAGGGTCGACTAAAAAACTTTGAGGGGACGGACTATTCCAATGTTCGCTACAATCTTTATGCTTTGTCCGTAAGTTATTTTCTCTTTTTTTTTACTTGATATATGAACAATTTTTTTTTTAATTGACGAAATCAAGTTGTTGTTGTCAATCAGTCGATCAACACCATCTGAGCATTGGCCCTTATGGGTATCTCCATGAGCTAAGGGATGAACAGAACCCCAATGCCAAGGTTCTGAATTCTTGGTATGAGAAGCCTTTATATGTGCCCCTTAAAAGTCCTTCCCGGGCAAAGATGCGAAGAAAAGAAGTTATGCCATTGAGACTGAGAAACAACTTAACCACCATGAATTCATCACTTAAGACTATATCATGTTCGATAAATTCATTGGGAGTTATCACCATTTAATGTAGCTAAGCATAGCTGACAGAATATATCTTTAGTGGATATAAGCTATTGAACACTGGACTGAATTGTCGAAGGTTTAATTATTTTCAGAATCATATTGATTTACCTTAGAGCATAATTATTATGTAAACTAATAACTTACAATGACCGCGTTGACCAAATGATGACTAATGTACAAAGAATATAATTTAGACAAAATTCTCCTCAAGTATGCATCGATTGGAGAATTTTAGGATAAATCTAATTAATAGACTATTCAGCTTTGAACTTCAATAATTTAACTTCTTTCTTAACTTTAAAATTTATGAACTCTTCAACTGATGATGTACTTTTTCTTATAAACTTTCACACACACATACACACACACAGTGTCACACAGGTATTCTGGGAGGTGGCCATTACGTGGCATATGCCAAAAACCCCAACAATTTGTGGTACTGTTACAACGACAGCAGTTGTAAGGTGAGTGTGCTTGTTTTATTTGCGTGCAATTTGTACCAAAATCCATACCTGCCTAGTATTACACTTTTCGAGTAATTATTACTCAAAAATATCTCAAAATGGCTCTCATTACACAAAACTATGAATGATTACACATTTTTATATTACAGTATTTTTTAGTAATACAGTAGTGTCCGCCTAAATGCTTGTTCCGCGTAAATGCCCGCTTTTCTCGCCTAACGATTAATTAGAAAGGTCACTTCCTTACTGATCGGGAATTCCGGCTTAATGCCTGCTCCGCCTAAATGCCCGTTTTTTTCTGCTTCCCGAGCACCGGGCATTTAGGCGAACACTACTGCAGTATAGACTTGCATTCGCCAGCCTTGGTCTAGACTACAATACTATAGATGATAGCCTGATTTTGATATCATTTAGATTATATTATATGGAATATATTATTGTCATAGATAGACTGCAGGTCTAGATTAGATAAGCAGTTATTGTTTATTTTTATAGTACCAGACTACATAGATTTTAATAGGTCAAGATGTTGAAATATTTAATTGTGATGGCGTAAAAGTCTGCAAAAAATAATTGATTACACTTTTTTGTCTTAAATTTACTCAAATTGAGTAGTTACATTACACTTTTATAATTTTATAACTAGGCAGGTATGCAAACCAATATATTCCTTTAGAAGAAATGAAAAAGTCATTGCATTACATGGAAACATCCTGATAGCGACACAGCTCAGTACCCAAATAATTATTCTGTGTTTTTTAATATGGAGAGGTCATTAATCAGAGTTTTGACTTATATGTAGAGAAAAAAACGAACTTGGATACTCAGCCAGAGGTAGTTAATATTTGAAGGTTGTACTGTTTTTTTTATATTTAGCTTGGAAATGCTTACAGAAATAGATATTTATTTAAACAAAATTTAATTGCATTTTTTTTTAGAGTCTATCTTAGTTGGTATGTTCTTCGACTGCTGAATGAAATTGTTATGGGTTTGTTTCTCATATACCCTATCAAACCTCCCAAAATAATGTTTTGAGATTTTGATCCCATTATTCCTGTTGATCAATTCTGAGCACTCTGCAGTTTATTTCAGGAAACTATTTCTCATAGGGCCTGAAATATGCATGCCATTTTTAACAATGAAAGGCTTAGAACATAGAAGTGGAGAAAATTAGCTTTAAAGTTAGAATTCATAGTTCAGGCATGAGATTTTCATATGAATAATATAATGGTGTTGTTGTAGCAAAAGCTGTTTACATACTCTAAAAAGGGTTGTTAAATCAGAGATGAAATGTTATATATGTTTTTGATACAGTAGTGTTCGCCTAAATGCCCGGTGCTCGGGAAGCAGAATAAACGGGCATTTAGGCGGAGCGGCCATTTAGCCGGAATTCCGATTGGTAAGGAAGTGATCATTTCTAAGTAATCGTTCCTTGAGAAAAGCGGACATTAACGCGAAACGGGTATTTAGGCGGCAGGCATTTAGGTGGACACTACTGTAATATAAAAATATGAAAAAGTGAAGAAAATTGATTTTTTCCCCCTTTAAAGCCTGCTATCTCAGGAATGTGATGTGCGACTTTCATCGGGTTTTCATGTGCGGCCACACATTTGATATTGTATAGTGAAGCCCTTGAATAAGGCTACTTAGAAATGATATCTTATAATGTATGCAGTGTTTGAAGTTCGGGCTGACGCTTGTTTTAACAAAAAAGCAAAGAAAAAATATCACTTTGTGGATGGTTTAAGCAGAATAATTTTCTTCTTCTTTTTTTAAAAATAGTTTTTTATTAAGTAAGGAGGAAACCGTTACTTAAACTCTATATACATTTAAAGGCTATGTTTTGTTTTTATTAATACTCTACTATTTAGGTTTTTCTTTAAGAAAAAAAAATTTGTTTTTTTCTTCTTTCAATTTTCAGGAAATACCTGAGTCGTTGCTGGACAAGAACTCGGCCTACATTTTGTTTTACGAGCGAGAAGGAGTGGATTTCAGCCAATATATGCCGGATACGACAGGGTGTGAGCCGGATTTGTCGGAAATTGACGACGAATTTGAGTCAGAGTTTAAAAAGATGTGTGTCATCCAATGAGAATATGTATCGCATTTTGTCAAAAGAAAGGGAGAGATCGATTTATTCACGATTCAATAATTACATTGCAATTAGCAGAAGAGAAAAGTGTGTGTGTGTTTTATTGATGAGAATTAAAAATATAATCAATTAAAAAATAAGAGAGAAACATTGTACAGGGTTGCCAACTACCCTGAATTTTTTAGGGATATCCTGAATTTTAGCCCCCCAATCCTGGATTCCTGAATTTTGTCTGAAAACCCTGAATTTTAGAGTTACTGGACAAAAATCAATGTTGTATGTTCAGTTCAGTTCAGTTCAGTTCTTTAATCCATTGCATCTCCAGAGGATAGACATGGAGCAATCAGCTTTGATTAGTGTAATTAACATCTTTAGTAGCTTAACTATGACTTGTTTAGAGGTTTAAGTCTAAGATGTTTATTATAGTTGATATAGTAGAATAATGATTGTGATAGCTACTTAAATAAGTAGTTTATTATAACTTTTATGATGTATATACAGCTCAGCTAGTACTATGTGTGGTTCAGCAATTGATGATTCTGCGATGACTTCCTGAATTTTAAGACACTCTGATTTTGTAAACTACTTATTCCTTAATTTTGAAAGCATGGATCCTTAAATTTTTGTTTGATTGGTTGACAGCTCTGGATTGTGTAAGCCACCATTAATAGGTTTGATGCTTGATTAATTAATTTACTATGTCTTGCATTCAATCTAGGGCTCCATTTTTATTGTATTTGTGTGTATTGAAAGTTGAAACAGTAGAATAACGACTGATATTTACTCTAATAAGTAATTTATTTATTTCTGTTATAATTTTTTTGACATACCCCATATCTATCACTACTTGTTTTGTTAGGCAATTCTACGTTCTGCGGTAGCATCCTTAATTTTTTACCTCAAATCCCTAATATTGTAGGCATTAATCCTTAATTTTTTTGTTTGAGAGGTTGGCAGCCCTGTACTAGCATGATTTTTATCATGACAAGAAACTTTAGAAATACCATGTTAACCTAACATGTAGTATATACAATATAAGAAGTGAAAAAGATGATAAAATAAAGACGGGGAAACTTCAGGATTAGTGCGGGAGTCAAACCGGTCATCTAAACTCTTTTTACCCTTGTGCTATCCGACTATGGAACGCCCTACAATAGGCAACTATAATGTTAAGCACTACTGAATCATTCAAAGATGCACTAAAGCTAACTTCATCGATAGAATCACCATAATTAATACTAAATCCATATAAATAACTTGAACATGCGCGCCAATAATAATAAGTGATACCATGGAATCGCCTTACTATAACTTTGTACATTTCTCTATACGCATAGGTTAACTTGATATTTCTCGGTCTCTTATTATGGTATATTAATACCCCTTTACCTTCATATTGTTCTATATAATTGCAAGTTTGATGTTATTTTCAATGTTTAGAGCATGATATTTCTCTAGCTATGGTTTCATCATTGTTTGATTTTTGAATTTAATTTAATGCTAGATTTTATGTACGTTTAAGAAAACATTCCTTCTTTTTTTGTCTTTAATTATGTTATTGTGATGATAATGACAATTTGTTTATAAAAGTCATATTATTTAATATATTTGAAAGATATGTTATCTATTTATCCAATCAAAACTTGATGTATTGTTTTTATCTCTTAGGAATAAGAGGGTGGAAAGATGTTTGTTCTTGTGTATTACTGTACATTATTGCATTTCAAAAAAAGAATAACAAATTATGTGTGCTTATTTTTTTTTAATTTTTTTTTTTTTTGTATTTTGTTGTGTTAGTGTTATTTGTTTTTTTGTTTTTTTTTGTATTAAAATAAATATGACTCACATGTGTGTTGTAAATTTTACTTTCCTGTGATAATGATTAGAGCGAACCTTTTTGCTTACAGATATAACAGGGTAAATCATATTCCGGTTTTGATTGCAAGGTATGCGCTTCAGAGCAAAAGCCATTTTTGGTTTAATCTCTACTGATAACGGCAACATTTCTCTATGTTGTTTTTTGATTTTCTTCTTCTTCTTCTTCTTCTTCTTTTATTTGATACATTTCTTAATTAATCATAGCTTAAGAAAATAAATATGAAATTATTTACTTTGCCAACGAGATGAAGAAGGCGAAAGATGTATATTTGATTATTAAAGTAACTTGTATTAAGAATTCATTGTATTAAGAAAACGACTAATAATAATATCCATATATTTTTTTTTGTTGGTTTTTTTTTTCAATTTTTTTACCTCTCCTTTATTCCTCTTGTGCGTTATGCTTTTGGAAATAATTGATTGAGAAGGGTTATTTCATTTGAGAAGGTAATTAATGTCATATTAGTTTTCTTTTTTTCTTTATTTTAATGTTATGTTTTTATTTTGAAAATGTTTGGTTTGGATTGTTCACAATTGTTTTAATTTAATTTGCTTTTTTTTGTTTGTTTATTTGGTGTTTTTATTGTTATTATTACTTTTTCTCATGGTACATTTACATACAACAATCATAAATAATTAATATAAACTTACTACCTTTTTGCCTTTCCCCCTTTTTTACTTAGCAATTTTGATTTGATGCATGTAAATCATATGAATATGCTGTGTTTGTTGCATGATAAGAATGGTGATAATTTTTTTACAAATGAATATATAAACTATAAATGATAATGATGTATAATAACTATTTAATCTGCTTCATTACATTTAGTGCTTGCCTCTTTTTGTTTTATCTTTTTTAACTGCCAACTCTTTGAAACTAGCTAAAAATGTGGATCTAAAAAACACATGCGTAAGTTAGCTCAGGATAGAAGAAAAAGGTCACATTTCATCACAAGTGTATCACAAAAATAGCCGAGACTGTCTGTTACTGAATGTATTAGCTGATCATTTATTCAAAAAAAAAAAAAAATGTGTGGCAAGCTTTGAAAACCATCCGCAGGACGCTCAGCAAATTTTTACACTAGACCAAATTAAATCAACTTGTGAAAATTAAGGTTTTAGTGAAAAACCATTCATTGATACATTTACGTATATTATGCAAAATATCAAAATGACATTTGCACTGTAAGTTGTCTTAAAAGTGATTTTTATTAATACCACCAAACTGTATTTTTAAAAGATACTCAAACTTTGACGCCATTTTTCTATGTTTGAAATTCTCTTACCTCACCCTATTAGAAATGTATTATATCAGGTTCTAGTAAACATAAAAGTTTCAAATTAAGTGCATATTAATCAGGAAAGGCTGGAGAAACAGGACAGCTATCTTATTATTTTTTTTATCTAACCCATACCAGTGGATTGTGAACTGCTCTCAGAGGGACGCAGAGGGAGATTTAAACACATCAGCCGTAAACACCAAGCCTACAAACACAGTTTCTATCCTAGAACCATCAGGGATTGGAACGACCTTTCCCCAGTTACTAAAAACAGTCTAGATCTTGATACATTCAAGGCTAGACCCGCCCCCAAACATTAGTTGCGCTGCGCAGCCAAGATCCTCGACACAATATCCAAACAGGGTCCTGTCTAGTAACGTAACAGAAACAGAAATGGTTTTTGCAGCTTGTCTCACATGATATGTTATGTACACTAATAGTTCAAATTACTTTATGTATGCATACTGCATGAAGATTCCTACCTATATAAATATATATATTATATAACACTTTATTATTACAATTAGAGTTTATCTTTTAAAGTTTAAACTATCTAACTAGTGCTGGTGTTACTATGTGAAGATTTCTACCTATATAACTATATATAACACTTTATTATTGCGATTACAGTTTATCTTTTAAAGTTTTAACTAATTACTGCTGCTGGTGTATTACTACATATTATGTATTTCTCACGACATTATTAACTTACATTATGGGTCAGTTACTCACTTCAGGGATGGAAATTTTCTGTAAATTTGACTGAAATCAGTAATTTTAACTGTTATCATACATAGCTTGTACGTGTTCCTCATAAAGTAAGGCACGATTGATCGGTAAAGAGAAATAATTTTGCTTTGGCTGTGTGTGTATTCCAAATATTTTTTGTTGTTGTCAGTATTCTCCATAAAGACTTGATTAATCGGTTAAACTTAAACAAATTAATTTTATTATGTCTATGTGTATTCCAAATAATTTACAATTGAAATCATATATATTTTCTCCAAATCTGTGGGGCCCACGAAAAGTTCAGTAAATTTGGGATTGGTTAGTTTCTAATCGTTGTTTATGTATACATTTATACCATGATTTATTTAAAATTGTTTTAGCTATATAAATGTGGGTTAATGTCATGATCTGGTCGTACTTTTCTGTAGACAGGTTTTTAATCGGGCAATGTAAATGTGATCTCTTTCCTTATAACATTTCTATTCTTTCTTCGTACCTATACTTGTTGTTCTTTGTATCACATCCAGACCTCTACCAACTTACTTTCGAATAATGATGACTGCGACAATAAATTCTCTTTTGTCTCTCTATTTCTTTTTTATCTCTCTCTCCTTTTGTCTCTATATTTCTTTTTCTTTTTTTTCTCTCTCTCCTTCTCCCTCTTAATCTCACTCTCTCTCTTTCTCTCTCTCTCATTCTTACTCACTCTTTCTCTATCTTTCTCTTTCTTTCTCTCTACTACTACTATCTCACTCTCTCTCTTTCTCTTTCTCCCTCTCTCTCTCTCTTTCTCTTTCTCTCTCACTCTCTCTCACCCTCCCTTTGTTTCTCTATTTCTTTTTCTCTCTCCCTCTCACTCACTCTCTCTCTCTCTCTCTTTCTCTCTCTCTCTCTCTCTCTCTCTCTAATTTAACTCATTATCACTTTTTCTCTCTATTTATTTTTAT